>NCQT01052642.1:0-16960 GCA_002740465.1 Stenocereus thurberi | reverse complement strand
TAATTCACCTTTCTCTAGTTAACAAAGTTAGACATAGCAAAAAATCTACTGCCAGTATTAGTACTCCACTTTAGCACAAATATCCTTTCCAAAACCCAAAAAACAAGAATCCATTTCTTTTGTAAGATATAAAAATTCAAAAAGAAGTAGGAGAAAATCAAGTGAAAATCGGTTGAAAAAGCAGAAAAAGAAGAAGAAGAAGGAGTATAAGTAGTATATTCTTGAAGAACTACAAAATATGTTTGAAAAATAACGTAAGTCTAGAAGAATTAAACAAGATCATGAGCGCAATAAGATCATGAGCGCAATTAGTGACAAATATGACGTCTTGTCTGATGATAATGAAGAGATAAATAATGTGTAATTAGAAGAATAAATATATCAGTAGATGAATCAAATTAAATTAGAAGATCTTAATGTGTTACCATTAGAAGAGAAGAAAATTGGATAAAAAATATGGTAAAATGACCGTTGAAGATGAGATCATTGAGATTGGAGAGGAACCTGAATTAGGTGAAATAGAGACCAATCTAGTTAATAATGTTATTCCTAAACATGAGGAATTCGGTGAACCATCTAGAAGAAATACTCATTTTGTAAGATTCTAGTAAGTTCCTGTAGGATGTACAACCAATTTTTCCTTTGGGTTCATCCCAAGAAAAATTATAACTTTTGAAGAAATTGAATATACTTCAATTAGTCAAATGGGATACATCTTAAACATAGATGGAGCGCGAAATAAAGAAGAAATATTTAAGCATTGAAGAAGAGGCATGAATAGCATCTTAAATCTGAATACGACGTGGACTGCTGCAAATTTTTTAAACTACATCGAACACAGTTTTTTTGACACTATAGCTGATTGGTATTCTTCATTAAACAAAGATGGTAAAAATACATTAAGAATGATGGAAACATCAGCTGCAATGTTTAAAAACTTATGCAAAGAAATCGAAACTGAATTCATCAGGCTAAACTTGGCTCTGAAGAAAAGGCAAGCGAACGCAGAGAAAAATTAATAATATAGAATTATGAGATATAAGATATTTGAAAAATTATATTGCTAAATTTAGTTAGTATTATTATAAAATTGGGCATAATGAAAATAATCTTCGAATGTTCTATGACAAATTACCATATCCTATAAATTCCATAATTAACGAAAATACATCGCATGGCTTGAACGAGTAGATGTTATTGATAACCTTGGTTCAAGAATCTCTTATTTAAGAAAATGGGTCAACGATCAATGTCTTGATCACCAAAAGCAAAAGAAAATTAAGAAACAATTCCTAACTTGCTGGGATTCACTCACAAATGGGGAAAGGAATCTAAAGAAAGGAGAAAAAGAAAATTCTATAAGAAAAAGAACTTTAACAAGCAAAGGGGCGAGAAATATAGAAGAAAATATTATAATAAATCAAGTCCTTAAAATGAAGATTTTTTAGGAAAGTCGCTTATTATCCTGTAGGGGAAAACAACTGCAAATGCTGGACATATGGAAAAGTAGGACATTATGCTAATGAATGCAAAAATAGGAAAGATAACAAGCTTACTGAAACCTTGGGACGCCTAGATTATATTGAGCTTAGAGAGGATGAGGCATTAGATCTAACTGTAAATAACAACAAAGAAATTGTTGAAATTATATTGGACAATGAATATGAAGAAAGTGATTATGAAGAAATAAGTCACATGATGGAAAGTGGCTCTATTAGTCAAAGGAGAGAAGTTTGTTGTAGACCATAATAACGAAGAAGTCAAAGGAGATTGGGTTCTTCCCATAATCTAGAAAGACATGATGTATAAAAAATTCATCTTTCAATTGAAGAGTAAGTATGTATGCGAAATGATGGAAGGAGATTTAGAAATAAAAGCTGTGAGTATGATGTGCGCAAGGTTAATCTCATTAACTGAGAAAGCATCCTTAAGCATAATAAAGATAGAAAGTACAGTTATATCTATATTGGAAGCGTCCAAGTTTAAATCACTCCATTACAATAATATGGTAAAGATATTGATCTTTATGCTTTGCTCCCTGATATTAGGTATACCAAATTTAATAATCAAATTATCACAGGGATTAAGACCAATTTATTAATGGATTAGTAGGATTCAATTCTTGACCTGGATATTATGTGAGTCTAAAGGATGAATTTGCTAAAAACTTCCTATCCCTTGAGATAAAAACAGTTGGAATGGGCATGAGAAGAGGAGAATATCCATTAGGGATATTTTGGAAAATTGTTTGCGAATTAGATAATACAACAGATCCAAAAACTAAGGAGACAATGACAGAGGCAGAAAAATTTGAAACCCCTACCCCAATGCAAAAAATCTAGAGGCTTAAATCCAATCTTCAAGAGATAAAAATTGGCAGGTCATGGATTTTTAGCTTTGCTAACACCACAAAAATTAATAAGAAAAATGTAATAAAATTGATGAGAATGGTAAAATTATCATTAAATCCCACTTATTAAACCCCAATTAGAAGAAGGTATATATCAGCAGATGAACCTTATTAAACTAGAAGATCTGAATGTGTTACCTTTAGAACAAATCAGAAGAAAACTGGGTAAAAAAATATGATAAAATGGCTGTTGAAGATGAGATTAATAAAATTGAAGAAGAACTCGGCTTAGATGAGATAGAGACCAATCTGGTTAACAGTGTTGTCCCTAAGCCTAAGGAATTTAGTGAACCTTCCAGAAGAAATAGTCATTTTATAAGACCTAGGTACATTCCAGTAAGATGTGCAACTAATTTTTCCTTTGGGTTCAACCCAAGAAAAATTACAACCTTTAAATAAGTTAGCCTTACTCCAATCAGTCAAACGTGATAGATTTTAAACATAAATGAAGCTCGCAACAGAGAAAAAAATATTTGAACATTGGACAAGAGGCATAATTAGTGTCTTAAACCTAAATACTACCTGAACTGCTACAAATTTTCTAAATTACATCGAACATAGTTTTTGTGCCACTGTAACTTACTGGTATGATTCATTAAATGAAGATGATAAAAATACATTAAGAATGATGGGAACACCAGTTGCAATATTCTAGAATTTATGTAAGAAAAGTGAAACTGAGTTTATCGGAGCTAAACTTGATTTTGAAGAAAAGGCAAGAGAATGGCAGAGAAAGATTAACAATATAGAATTATTGGATATGGGATATCTGAAAAATTATATTACTAAATTTAGTCAATATTATTACAAAATTGGGCATAATAATGCTAATCTTGGTATGTTCTATGATAAATTGTCATATCCGATAAATTCTATATTCAATGAAAAATACATTGCATGGCTTGAACGAGTAGATGTCATTTATACCCTTGATTCAAGAATTTTTTATTTAAGAAAATGTGTTAATGATCAATATCTTGATCTCCAAAAGCAAAAGAAAATTAAGACGCAATTCCTAACTTGCTGGGATTGACCTCACCAAAGGGGAAAAGAATCTGAAAGGAGAAGAAAAAGAAAATTTTATAAGAAGAAGAGCTTTAATAAGCAAAAGAAAGAGAAGTATAGAAGAAAATATTATAACAAACTAAGTCCTAAAAAATATAGATTTTTTAGGAGAGTGGCTTATTGTCCTACACGGAAAAACAACTCTAAATGCTGGGCATGGGAAGAAGTAGGACATTATGCTAATGAATGCAAAAATAGGAAGAATAACAAGCTTATTTAAGCCTTGGGTAGCCTAGATTATATTAAACTTAGTGAAGATGAGGCACCAGATCTATCCCTGAATAACAATAAAGGGATTGTTGAAATTATCTTGGACACAGAATATGAAGAAAGTGATTATGAAGAAATAAGTCATATGATGGAAAGTAGCTCGATCAGTCTGGGTGATCTTCAGGGAGAAGAGTTTGTTGTACATAATGACAATGAGAAAGTCAAAAGAGATTGGGTCCTTCCCACAATCCAAAAGAATAGATTAAAAATTCATCTTTCAATTAAAGAGCAAGTATGTTCATGAGATGATGGAAGGAGATGTAGAAATTAAAGATTGTGAGTATGATATGGGAGAAGTAAATCTCATTAATTGGGAAAACATCCTTAAGCATAACAAAGCTAGAAAGTATCGGTACATCCATGTTGGAAGTGTACAAGTTCAAATTACGCCATTACAATATTATGGCAAAGATATTAATCTTTATGCTTTGCTTTGTGATATTAGGCATACCAAATTTAATAATCAAATTATCACAGAGATTAAGGCCAGCTTATGCAATGGATCGGTAGGATTCAATTTTTGGCCTGAATATTATGTGAGTCTAAAAGATGAATTTGCTAAAATTTCCTATCCCTTAAAATAAAAACAGTTAGGATGAATATGAAAAGAGGAGGACATCTATTAAGGATATTTTGAAAAATTATGTACAAGTTAAGCAATGCTAAAGATCTAAAGACTAAGGTCATAATGATAGAGGCAGAAAAATTTGAAAGTCCTACCCCTATGCAAAAGATTTAGAGGATTAAATTCAATCCACAGGAGATAAAAATTGATCATTCATGGATATCTAGCTTTGCAAACCCTGCTAACATCAATAAGAAAAATATGATAAAAATTGATGAGAATGGTAAATTACCATTAAACCCCAATTATTAAAAAGCATGAGTGCCAGATCAGAATGGGGAGAAGGATCTTCATTAGTTAAAAAAGAGCTTAAATAAGATAATATAATTAATATGACCAGTGAGATGAGTAGAATAAGTTTTGAACCCATAAAACATAGTATAGACTGAAGTATGACTCTAGATAAAAAGGTCATTGGGTACAAAACAAGAATTGCTAGTGAGCCAATTTATGACGATGAATTAGTCAAAAATATGACTACGAAGATATGCTATGAAGTCACTAACACAAATCCTAATAGCATCTATATCCCAATAAATGTATACTTAGAGGGATATAATAAATATGAGTTGTGTGCCTACACTGATAGTGGTTGTTCTGTATGCTTTGGAAAAAGATTATTATTTCTATAGTTTATGTGGAAAAGAGCTTAAAATCTTTTACAAGTAAGGATAACTGACAATAGCATTATGAGTCATAACGAAGCGATAGAAGAGTTATCTATAGAATTAGGAGGAGTTCAATGTATTATACTAGTGTCATGAGCCACTGATCAAACCTCTCATGACATGATTATTTGAAAATAATTTTCAGATATTATATTCTCCTTGCACACTGACCATAAACTAAATAATATTCATAATTAATGGCCACTCGATTCCGATTGAAAAATTAAGCAAGGCTTACACTCATCAGAAAATTGAAGTTACACGCAGCCAGCGTGGTGAAAAGGTAATGCTTGTACAACAAGAGGTAGCATTAACAATCTGATTACTTGAGCTATCAATGAAAGAGCAGATTGCTCAACAACAAGAGCAACTGGGTAAAGAACTCTACTCTTATAATCCAACAAAATTTTGGGACAAAGATAAGACATTTGTAAAAAGTACTCTGTCAAATCCTAATACTATTATTCGAGTTAAACAAATGGTGTATATGCACCAGGATATCCAAGAATTTGATAAACAAAGTAAAGAACTTCTAGATAAAGGATTAATCAGGAATAGCAAGAGTCCTCACACCGGCCCCACTTTCATACTAAGAAATCATGCAGAAGAAAAAAAAGAAAAGGCAAGAATGGTAATCAATTATAAAAAGCTTAATGATAATACTGTCTTTGATGGTTACTAAATTCCTAACAAAATTGTCCCTTTCAATAGAATTCCAGCAGTTTCTTGGTTCTCAAAAATGGATTGCAAAAGTGATTATTGGTAGATAAAAATAGATGAGGAAAGTATTCCTTTAACTGCGTTTAGTGCCCCACAAGGACATTATGAATAGATAGCAATGCCATTTGGTCTTAAAAATGTACCTCAAATATTCCAAAAAAGAATGGATAGCATATTCGAAGATCTTAATCACTGCAGTTTAGTTACATTGATGACATCCTTATCTTTTCTAAAACCATAGAACAACGCAAAGATGATGTCTTAGCTATCACCCAAAGATGCATTGATCATGACATTATACTGGGTAAAACCAAGTGCATTTATGCTGAAAAAGAAATTAAGTTTTTAGGCCTAGAGATAAAGGCTGGACAGATCATCCTATAAAAGCATAGTTTGGAAAAATAAAAAATTTTTCCGAAAAGATTGAAGATAGGAAGCAATTAGAAAGGTTTCTTGGATGCCTACCCTATGCTTCAGATTTCATTAAAGATTTAGCTAAAATAAGAAAGCCATTGTAGTAGAAATTTAAGAAAGAAGTAAGTTGGACATTGACTACTAATGATATAAAGATTGTTCAAAATTTCAAAAAGATATGTAAAAATCTTCCTGTTCTTAATTTGCCTAATGACGGAGATGATTTAGTGCTTAAGACAGATGTAAGCAATGAGCCTTGGAGTGCAGTACTCAAACTCAAAGAAGGAGAAAAACTCTACAAATATTGCAGTGGAAGTTTTAATAAGGTAGAATGCAACTATCCCACGATGGAAAAGAAAATCCTTGCAGTTACAAGGGGAATTAAAAAGTTCTTAATCTTTTTAGCCCCAAAATCTTTTCCTATTTGAACTGATTACAAAGGAATACTTGGTTTGCAAAAAAGAATTTATCAAATATGCAACCGCAAGGGCGACTTCTGCGTTGATAATTATGGCTTAACCAGTTTTTCTTCTCTATTGAAATATACAGGGATCAAATGACTCTCTGGCTGATAGTTTAACTCGAGAACTTGCGATGGTGATATCAAAGCAAAACTCCTACTAGAAAAGGAGGAAACCCATAATAAGATGCCATTACTATTAGAACGGGTTATTCCTTCTAGTAAAGTCCTTATTGATAATTTGGAATTCCATACCAAAAGTAGATCATGCTTTGGTCTACTTTCTCCTACCTACTTAATAGCCCAAAGATTTTTTCTTCTAGAATTATAAGTTAATTACCTTAGATGTCCTTATGATATCCAAGAAAAAGTAAGTTCTCAAGTTCAAGGAAAATGGTTCAGTGAGTGGTATATAGCCTGCACTAATGATTATCATCATTATTCCTTTGATATTTGGGAGTCTTGGAGTACAACGATCTACTTCCCGATAAGTCTGGAGTTGGTGGTGTTAGTTTCTCAGAAATTCAATCTCTCCAAATGACCCCGTCATTAAAGCCTGGAAATACGGATGATACGTTACTTTATGAAAATCTCAAATCCAAAGTACCCATTTTTCTCAAAATTAATCGAGTTTCAAAATATATGTTCAAAAGGATCCATTGGATTCTATCATGTCCAAATGGTCCAATGAAAATTCCAAATAATCGATGCCTATATATGGAGGTGCATTGTGCACTGATCGAGTATAAAAATATAAAAGTCAAACCAGCCCATTATCTTATTGAGATTGTTGATTACGACGATCCCTATGATTTATGACAAGAATGGTTTCCAGATCGATGAGAGATATTTATTGATCTTGCTTTAGCAAGAGCCATCGAATTTTACAATATTTATCATCAAAGTTGGGCACTAATAGAACAAGGAAAAACACTGATGCATTGCAGAAATACTACTTTTGCATACGACAATGAGTTCAAAGAATACATGAAGGTGGAAGGAGTGGTTTTTAAAAGATATATTTGATTATCTCTTTGATGTCGGAGCTATAAAATTCTTATTAGAAAAAGAAAAGAAATATCTTCTTGAATTATTTGAGACATGAGACCTAAAGCATCTTCAATTAGATGTCAATTTCGATGATTATTTAGATAATGATAGTTTGGAAGATATAATTGGAGATGAAGGCATGCAGAATCATAATAATGATGACTAATCTTATTATAGTTAAAAGCTCTGAAAAGTGGTTGCTCCATTATTGTACTATTTTGATAAATATTAGGTCTGTAAAATAAAGCAATTTACTGTAGCCATTGTGAATGTACTTTAGCCATGTGAAAAGTCAGTGTGTACTGTTAGCAATAGGGCATCCTATGTACCCCCATCCCCTTTATAAAAGAAGAGGCCAACTGCTGAGAAGGGACACAGTCATTTGAGCATTTATTGAGCAAAAGAGAAGTCGGGATTCTCTATTTCTCTATGAGCACGCATCGCTATGATCTTAGCTTAAATCCCTCTTTAGCGCTTTCCATTGTAATATTTCCACTTGTAAGCTTTCAATAAAAGAAATTTTCTAATAGGGAACGCTATTCAATCGAATCTTATCTCTTAAATGTCATAATTTCTTGATTAAAGTTCCACTATCCTTGAAAAAGATTAAAAACTTGATTAGTGACTATAGTCTGAGGTAGAAAATAAAACAGATCTATACTATGCCTGATCTAAGGAAGGTGGGGTTAAGATTAGTAATCTCTATAAACCGGAAGTTAGAGAAACACCGGAGTCCAGCGCCAACTAAGTTCAGATAATGGTTAAAACTCTTTAGTTAAGTTTTAATTATTTTGCTCAACATAGTGGGCCATTAATCACAAAAAATATGATATTTATGATATAAGTAGTAGATTGCAATAACTAATACCATTAAAGTCATTATTAGACGTCTAAGCATAAAAATAAGCCTAGTTTTGGAAAATAGCTAAAAACTTTGAAGTATTTGCATTTGGAACCCTTTAGGGACCTAAAAATAAATATTTGTGACCCAAAAATTAGATAACCCAAGGTCTTGTGCTCCAGAAACCATTAGCGCTAAACTAAATAGTAGCATAAATATTTTTCTAAAAATGTAGTATTACAAAACCATTTCACCAAGCCTCGAGGGACCGAAAAGCAATTTATTCAAGAAGTCAATGTACGAAGAGTTGAAATTACCTTGTCTATATCAAAACTCTCAGATGGAGATGGATGGGAAGAGGGAGGAACATATCTCTAGTTTTGGAAACCTAAAGGGGTAGGTTTGCTGGATGGTCTTGAGGATTCTCAACATTTTGAGACCTCCATGAGAAATTAGGATGATTCCTTCAACAATGATTATAGGTGTTAGAATATGGATTATTGGATTGGGGAAATCCAACTTGTTCCATTGCACAGTCAGACTTATCAATACAAGGATAGTAAACATAAGCATTCATGGGACTAGCACAAATCGAATGCTTCTTGCATAGAAGGGGCTTCAGACACTTTGTTCATACAAAACACTTGATCAAATTTCTTAGCTAAGGCATCAACTATACTAGAAAGGTCAGTTGAATGTGAAACCCCATAAATCCCCTCTTTACTTCCGAATTGCCTAAGCAAATTAGAATGTGAAGAAGTAGCATACAAGTGTGAATTTTCACTCAAATGTCCAAACAATTCCCAAGCTTCTTCGGGAGTTTTGTTCAAGAAACTATCACCACAAGATATGTCAACCATTTGTCTATTGTGCTCAATCTAAGCCAGAATAAAAACTTTGGAGCAGTTGCCACGATAGGGACCTCGTGGTGAGAACAACTTCACAACAACTCTTTAAACCTTTCTCAACTTTCATGCAATTGTTTATTTTTATTTTGTGAGAAATTGGTTATAGCACGTCTTAAGACAATCAGTTTACCAATTGATAAAAGCCCTTTTAAGAATTCCTTTTGCATTTGGTACCAAATGGTGAAATTTGTCTTAGTATCCAACCAAGCTTTAGCTTTGTCTTCAAAGACAAAAGGAAAAGCCGCAAACGAAGAACATCATCAGAGATATTATTCACAAACACAGTGGAACAAATCTTTAAAATTACATCAACATTCTTAAAAGAATTTTCAGACTTTAGCCAATAAAATGACAGGAGCATTTGAATGAGGGAATGTTTAATCTCAAATGGCCCCATAGCAGTAGGCATATGGGTTCTTGTAGGTGAGTCATAAATGGTAGGAGTAAAATACTCCTTAATTTGCTTAGGTGGTGGGATTTGTTCTTCAACCATCTTTTTCTTAGATTCACGTTTCCCATCTCTTATCTTACGAAGAAAACGTTCAATTTCAGAATTATATTCTTCAAGTTCTAATAATAAAGAACTATACCATGTATATACTCATAAACAACCAAGAGAAGAATGAGAGATCACCACCACAATAACTACCAAATGAAATAAGAAGAAAAGAGCAGAAAAAAATAAAAGAAATAAATAAAAGAAAGATTTAAGGGAAGGCGGGGAAAAGTGAAAAATAAAATAAAATNNNATGAGAATAAACGAAATAAAAGGGAGGGGATTGTTAGATTTTGTAAATTAAACAAAATAATAGAAATAAAATAGTTAGATTAGATTAGATTAGGAGGGATGGGAAAAATAGTTAGACTAAAAGGGATGGGAAGAACAAAAATAAAATGGTTAAATTAGGGGGGATTAGGGAAATAAAAGAAAGTGAAATACTGAAAAATAAAAGGGATGGGGCTTAAGAATACAGAATAGACATAAAATTGTTAGATTAGTAGGGAGCAGAGAAAACAATAAATAAAAAGACTAAAAGGAAGATGACATTCAAAAATCACTATTCCTTCCTCGTCAACAGCGCTAAAAATTTGATGTGCATTTTATGTTTAGTTTTAAAGTCCTTTTTATTTGCAAATACACAAGGTTAGTTGTAAACTAGTAGGTATAGCATGTCGATCCCATGAGGAACAATAGTGATTTTCAATTTAACTTTTTCAATTATAAAGAATAATTCATAGGAGCAGCTCAAGTATGAATTTGAATCAAAGAAACAAAAAAAGAGTAAATGAGTTGAGAAAGTATAGAGAAATCAAATAAAAGAAAAATCTACGATTTTGGATTTCACCAATGATAAAAATATTAAATTACTAACTCAAATGGGGGTCCAATTTGTCTCTTGTTCCACCTAGCTACAAGCATTAGGCCACAAATTAAAAAGATAATTATAATTATCAAATGATATTATTTATCTAGTAGTTTAGCATAAATCATTTTTTAAGACATGACTCATCTAATTTCTAGCATAAATTATTCAATCTTAACAATTATAATTTTAACCCTAATTGCATAAAATCGTATTAGCGTACAAAGTCTAATATTCCTTTGAGATAGCAAATTAAATTATTGTATTCAACATAAATAAAGAAAGGTATTAAGATGCAGAAATAAGTTACGATCAAGTATAAACTCAAAACTATGCAATTACAGAGACAAGAATAACCCCAAAAGAAATTAACAAAATAATATTATTATCAAGGATCAATCCTAACCCGAGAAGAGTATTTTAGCCAACCATAGGTAGTAAAAACACCATTAAAGTTGGCATATTTCGCTTCCTATGCACAAACATTAGTACGTAATTACACAATATGATCTAGTTAAACACAACCTCTCAAGTTTGACTCACAATTGAGATGAGAAGAGAAGAGAAAAATAGCCAACAAAACTTATTTCCTTCTAAACTTCTTAACCCAAATGATTTTATCTTACAAAAGACTTTCTAAAAATTGAAAGATGGAAGATAGGAGAGTGGAAGAATACTTAGATGCTTGGATAAGTGGATGAATGAATGGATGAATCTTTGCTCCAATTTGACCCCTTTTTATAGTGAAAATTCACTCTCTCTTGGTGCCAAAAAATTAGTAAAAAATTAATTTCAATTAATTCGTTGTTGTTATATTACATGAGAAAAGGCTAGTCTTCAGCACAAAATTAACTTGATTAATTATGGTTGACTAGATCTTGCTGACAAGAGGAGAATTTAGCAGCTAGAAATTGTTGGAGCTGAATGGATGACTGGGCCGTGTAGCATCAGCCCAAGCAAAAGGGAAGAGGGAGAGAAGATAATAGGAGCCTGCTGGGTACGGGTCACATGCAAGACCAGCCCAATCGGGCTAAACGGAGAAGATGGAGGTGGGTTTGGCGCTAGCGTATGTTGAAGTGAGGAGAGAGGGAGTGGGATAGAGTTGGGAAACAGCCCTGAGCTTTAGGCCCACATAGGTGAGAGAAGAAGAAAGGTGCAGGCAAGCAGGTTGATGGGCGACTAGGCTAGAAGTTAAGGACAATAGGCCCATCTGGAGATAATGAGAGAAAGAAAGGGAGAAAAAGAGGGTGCTGAGGTTAGGCTAGGCTCGTTTGGGCTGCAGCTTACAGGCTGCCGGAGCAGGTGCTAAAATGCCAAAAATAAGCCCAAATAGGCTGGTGAGCTCTGCTTTCTTCTTTTCTTTTTCCCCTAATTTACTATTGGGTCAGAAGGCAAAGCAGGACCGACTTTGTTGATCCTCACACATGATGGAGCTTGGACAAATCCGAGTCGAATTAATTAATTTCGTGCCTAAGTTCATTTATTTTATTTTCACCTGAATCACATAAAATATGCATTATTTTCTGATAAAAGTTATATTTCAAAAACTTAAAAGTAGGTAAAATGAAGGATAAAATTATATATAAAATATGAATTATCAATTACTAAATTGATAGAAAGAGTATATCTAGTTCATGCCTATTTCTTGGACAATCTCTTGTGCCATGGCATTCCAAGAAGCGAAGTTCAATGGCCTTGTCCATTACTTAGGCTGAATGTATTGCTACTCGTGTATGTTATGCTCAAATACTGTGGGTCAGCCAAGAACTCAGAGACCTCGAATTGGACTACAAGAAGATTCCTATCAAGTGTTACAATAAGAGTGCTATTAACATCCATAAAAATCCAATTCAGTAGTCAAGGACCAAGCATATGAAGTAAAGCACCATTTCATCAGAGATCATGTGGAAAAAGGTGATATCTTTCTCTATATTCCCACTAATATGCAATTGGTTGATATCTTTGTCAAGCCTCTTGGTGAAGATCAAGTCTGTCTCATTTGAAGAGAATTGGGAATAATTGACCACATTACATAAATTTAGGGGAGTAATTCCTCATAATATAATATGTGGCAAGAAAAATGATTTTTCAAAGCACTTGACTTTGATGACCTTGACAATTTCAAGGCTATTGAAGTTAAGCCATTTCATACACTAATTTGTGCATATTCCCTTGTTGATGAAGACTACTTAATAGTCTTTTATTGATTGAAATCATTTTTTAAAAATTATGGAAATTGAATTTTGAAAATTCACTTGTAATCTTTTCAAAATTGGCTGAAAAAATCTTTTTGAAAATACGTGAGTGATTCTCTTTTTTCCCCCCATTCTAGCAAGTACTAAAAATCCTATGCAAGCCTTAGACATTTTAGCTTCTCTCGCTTTGGAAGTTGTCCAAGCTTATCATATCTTTTAATTCACCCATGATCATTAACTTCTCTTAACTTATTGCCCAGCCTTCCTTAACTTTAATTCTCTTCTCTGCCTCTCTCTCTCTCTTTTACTCCTCTTCCAACTTACTGAACCCTAATGTAAGACATCCTACCTCTATCTCAACTTTTCACATTGTCAGGCTAAGATCTCCTCTAAGAATCAAAAGGGTGCTCCATCTGAATCTACTACTAAGCGAACAACTAGAAGCTCTCACTTACTAGTCCCTACAACTCTAAAAAAGAAAAAGAGGCTACCTGGGGAGGAAGCTTAGGAAGAGTTTGAAATTGATGAGGCTTAAAAGGTAAATGTTCCTCCTTCTATTTCTACCAATGCTTTGGATATGCCTAATGAGTGGTTTAAGGAAGCAGTGAAGAATATTTTGAGAAATTGATGGCTAAGAAGTTGGTTACTTAAGTTCATCTATACTGTGATTTAATCATGAAAGCAAAATTTATTTTTTTATACGTTTTAGAAAGTATAAACTTTAGCAAATTGTTGTGTTGTAACTAAGGCCTATCTTGACTTTGTTAAGTGCTTTTATGCAAACATGAGAAAATAAGGACCTTAGAATATGATTTACTACGCTACATCTATCAAAGGTATAGATTTTAGTTTGTCTATAGCAACCTTGGATTAGACCTCTCTCAAGTTTGACCCTACCAAGGTTTGCTATGAATCTTTGAATGATTGGGCCAGTGCCTATCTTGGCAAATTCTCTTGGTTAGAGGTCACTACTAATAATAAAGCAAGCATACTAAACCCAAACTCCTAGGACTATCTACCTAAGGAGGAATACAAAGGAACTATTGTTTGCTGGGGCCGTTAGGATGGTTCAACACATCTTAATTAACTGTGATGAGACCTTTTCAAAGATCATCCTTAAGTTATAAATTAAGGTAAGGAGTCTTCTCATAATGACCCTATTCCTTATATGATTCTACTTACAGATGTGTTTGAGTACTTCAAGGTCCCCCTTAAATTTGAGGAATGTGTTGAATTGGTGGATTCAATAATCAACACAGAAACACTGGAATACTTGAAATACAGATGTACTTCTTCTGGGTAATAGTTGCATGAAGATGAGTACTCTGAAAAGAGCCCTTCTTCTGACTTTGTTAAACCCATACCTAACCAAGACTCATCCTACTCACTACTTGACACCTTGAGCCTTAAAATTTCTGGACTGGCCTCTATTAGTGACAAACATAAAAGATGCTTGTGAAAGCCAAAGGCCTATCAATCTGTGTAGATTCATGAGGTAAAAGCCGTAAGATTCCCAAAACAAAGTACTTCAGATGCTCGAATGTAAGCTAATCAAGGATGTAATTGAGGCGACCCTGGAGAAGGACCCTAAAATCATCTTTGGGTATCTTTAAAAGTAGTTAGACTAGGTAAAGATGAGATAGAGTCTCAAGGTAGCTAGGGAGGGACGGAGCATTCTCATAGAACCCTTTATGGCAGCCTTTTTCAAGAAAAGGAATCAGATTGAATCTAAATCAAAGAGGATAATGGAGGATACAGAAAAAAAAAAGGGTCACATAAAAGCAGAAGAAATGGGAACAAAAGGATGAGGTATCCGAGGCTGTGGAAAAAGAAGCATCTATAGTAGCTAAGAAATCTAAGGAACCTAAAACAGCATCATGCTCTTAGTCTATCTTGATAAAAAGCCCAATCTAGCCAAACCTTTCCGTTAAGTCTCTTTTGATTGTTGATCAAGATCCCCTTCTCTTTATTTAAAAAAAAAATCTTCTTAGTCATTTTCAAAACAATTTGTATGATTTGGATGTATATTGTAAACAATTTGGTATTTCAGTTTCTATATTTGAGCAATGCCCTACATTTTTCTTAGGATCCCACTTTTGGAAGTAAGGCGAAGAAAATTTACGAATTTAGCATCATTCATGGCAATGGGCCTTGGGATGAACCCACCTTGAAATTTAATGCTTGTAGTGTTGAATACTTTATGGTTGTAATAAATATTGCCTATCTTGTCCTAACCAATCATCTTATGACATTTAATTATCATGCATTTTTTTATCANNATTGCCTTTACTAATACTTAAATGGCATGCAATATGCTCTTTTAGTTCACTAACTTACACATTGCTGTACTTAGGAAACCAAGGAGAGCTCATTATGTGAACTATAAGTGGTCTATCTACAGAGCTTGTTGTAGAGTTATAAATTAAACTACTATTTTGATTTATAAATAATATTTATAGCATAGGAAAGTAGGGATTGATCCCACGAGGAAAGATTATGATAATAGCTAGTTTAAATCCACTTAAATTTACTACTCTAATTTATTTTACTTTCTCTTTGTATTACTAAAAAAAATCAAATTTAATAAGTAAAAATCTAGAAAAATACTTAATTTTGCTACTAAATATTCTAAATTTAATTCTGAAAATAAAACAGTAAATAGCTATCCTAAATAATCTGAAACATAAAAATAGAAATAATAACACAATATTAGACTGAAAGTTGAAACAGAAAATAACAAGCAGAAAATTAATATTAAAAATTACTAAAAGTAATCCAAATTAATATTCTGAAATTGTATAACTTTATAACTCCAAACTTATCTGTAATTAAATTCAAAAAAATTATAACAGAAAATTAACTCCAAAAAATTAAAACATAAAATAAAATATGAAATTAGAAAAAAAATAAAATGCACTAATATAAATACGAAATTAAATAACAAAATTGCCTAGATTTTAGGATATAATTTTCTAGACTTAATAAAACCCTAAGAGCATAAAATAAAAATTAAAAACATAATTTTCAGTTTTATTAAAATAAAAACCTGCACATATCTAATTCATGAAATAATTCTGAAAAATTATCAAATAATTTCCAAAAATTCCAAAATTCAATAGAGGCAGAATGGGATACTGTATAAACCCTAAAATCAACTAAAATATGAAAAAACATAAAAGGAACTATTTTTAACCTAATCCTTAACAAATGGGTCAAATAAATGATAAAACAGAATAGAAATTTCAATATGAAAATTATAATCACACTAAAAATCAAAATCTAACTGATCTAATATTACCAAGACACTCCTAAAAGACTACTCTTTAGGGAGGGTAAGTGAAATTTATATTAAAGCTTATAAATTTAAGAATTAAAATTGACAAACTAAACAAATTAACTAAAAGGCTACAAACAATTATCAAAGAAACCAAATTTAAGAAAAATACTTAGCATAATCTATATCCATCATGCAAATTAATATTTATCATTAATACACAAATTGATTTATCCATGAGTTAGGCTGTAGAAGATACCTACCAGCGAATCTTCTCCATTTTTTCTTAAATTATAGTTTATTTAGGTCCAGCCCTAATGTAAACCTTACTAGTTTTGATAACCCTAACACAAGCACAAGAATTTAATCAAACTAGAGTATTACATATTAGAAAAACATCATCTAATGCCTTATAACCAATTTACTAGCAAATTGATTTAACAAAGATCTATAACAATTATCTAATTAAAAGAGATGGGTTTGAGCCACCCATGATTAATTAGGATGATACTTATGTCTAAAAGACAATAACTTTTAAGTATTAAAGTCTTTTAAACTATCATATGAATTCGTATTAAACTAATTAGCATGCATTCTAATTAATCTAACGTGAATATCCTAAGCGATAAATACTAATCATTATAGAATCATGAATAAAAATCAACTAGACGATAAAGTATAAAACTTATTTCAAAA
>NCQT01052637.1:597-14539 GCA_002740465.1 Stenocereus thurberi | reverse complement strand
AGCATGGGGGAAGGTTAATTCTATGTTTTCCATTTTGGTTTTTAGTTTGCATACTTGCCAGAGCATATAGTTTTAGGTTTCTTTTTGCATTAGTGATTCGCATTTGGTTGATTTTTAGATTGCCTATATGACTTATTGGAATATCACACATGAGTAATGAAGTCCCACATCAGGAGTTTGAAAAGAAGGGTCATGGTATATAAGTCAAGTGGGCTACTCCTCCAATAACCAATTGGTTTTATGATGGAACCTCAATTGGACTTATTGCCATGGACCTTGGTTGAAGTGGGCTCCCTCCTTGGATCTCCCCAACAAGTGGTATCAGAGCCGATGGTGCATTCGGGTAGGCGACAAAGGTGTGGCATGGTGGACCCCATGGACAAGCTTGGTGAAGTGACACGCAAGTGTTGATCGAGCAGTAATACGTGTGCTGCAGCGTGGCTCGATGGCATGAATAAGCTCTTGATGGTAGCTTGACACATTAGTAAAGGCTTCCGCTCAAGGGGGAGCTTGTGCATTGATGTGGTGTGGAAGAGACTCATGTGTGAGGGGGAGATTGTTGGGAATATCACACATGAGTAATGAAGTCCCACATCGGGAGTTTGAAAAGAAGGGTCATGGTATATAAGTCCAGTGGGCTACTTCTCCTATAACCAATTGGTTTTAGAATGGAACCTCACTTGGGCTTATTGTCGAGAGAAGGCAGAATATCTTGTTGGGGAGATCAAGGTTTATTGCCGAGAGAAGGCAGAATATCTTGTTGGGGAGATCCAAGAAGGGAGCCCACTTCAACCAAGGTCCATGGCAATAAGCCCAAGTGAGGTTCCATCCTAAAACTAATTGGTTATAGGAGGAGTAGCCCACTTCACTTATATACCATGACCCTTCTTTTCAAACTCCCGATGTGGGACTTCATTACTCATGTGTGATATTCCCAACAATCTCCCCCTCACACATGAGTCTCTTCCACACCATATTAATGCACAAGCTCCCTCTTGAGCGGAAGTCTTTACTAAGATGTCAAGCCACCATCAAGAGCTTATTTATGCCATCGAGCCACGCTACAGCACACGTATTACTGCTCGATCAACACTTGCGTGTCACTTCACCAAGCTCGTCCATGGGGTCCACCATGCCACACCTTTGTCGCCTAGCCGAACGCACCATCGGCTCTGATACCACTTGTTGGGGAGATCCAAGAAGGGAGCCCACTTCAACCAAGGTCCATGGCAATAAGCTCAAGTGAGGTTCCATCCTAAAACCAATTGATTATAGGAGGAGTAGCCTACTTGACTTATATAACATGACCCTTCTTTTCAAACTCCCGATGTGAGACTTCATTACTCATGTGTGATATTCCCAATAATTTTTTTTTTACGTGCTTGTTGGGAAGATCCAAGGAGGGAGCCCACTTCGACCAAGGTCCATGGCAATAAGCCCAAGTGAGGTTCCATCCTAAAACCAATTGGTTATAGGAGGAGTAGCTCACTTGACTTATATACCATGACCCTTCTTTTCAAACTCTCGATGTGGGACTTCATTACTTATGCGTGATATTCCCAACAATCTCCCCCTAACACATGAGTCTCTTCCACACCACATCAATGCACAAGCTCCCCCTTGAGCGGAAGCCTTTACTAAGGTGTCAAGCCTCTATCAAGAGCTTATTCACGCCATCGAACCACGCTGCAGCACACGTATTGCTGCTCGATCAACACTTGCGTGTCACTTCACCAAGCTCGTCCAAGGGGTCCACCATCCCACACCTTTGTCGCCTAGCCGAACGCACCATCGGCTCTGATACCAATTGTTATAGACCAAACAGGAGAACTCATCCCAAAAGACTAGCTTATTAGGTGAGAGAGCCCATTTGATCTATAAACCCCCCATCAGTTGCCCATACAATCAATGTGGGACAAGTCCCATACCTTGCAATTGGTCCAATCCGTAACATTCGACCCCCCTTAAAGGCCAACATCCTCGTTGGTCACGGCCATGTTAGTCACGGCTGGCTCTTTCCCAGGCCACCACTCCGAGTCCTCACTAATCACGGCTGGCTCCCCCAGGCCACCACTCTGTGGGCCATCACTTTGAGTTGGCTCTGATACCAATTGTTAGGAAATTAGAGCAAACTAATAGCGGCAGCAATAGGATGAAACAGATATTCAGAAATTAAAGGAACGATAATAGGAACAAAACAACGACACATAAGATTTACGTGGAAACCCAATGCGGGAAAAAACCACAGACGGCGATGAGCACAATCAATCCACTATATGAGTAAGGAAAATACAAAACGATCACAATCACAACAAGTGATTTGATCCAACAGTAGAATTACAACCTCTCTTGTAATCTCTTTCACAACTCTCTACCTCTCAATGTGTTTAGGGATTCAGAAGTTTTTTTGGAGTGATTTTAGATCCTAGGTATGACCCCCTTTTATAGGATCTAGAAAACCAGGGTTTTACCCTTAGAGACGAAACCTAGCCGCCAGGAGAACCGCACGCAGTGACAAACCCTAGGCGCTACCATCGCGCCCAGCAGAACAACACGTGGCACGACCGTGCCACGTGACATGGTCACACCGTGCCACATGGCACGGCTCCCCCGTGGTAATATTCTGCCTTCTCTCGGCTTTGCGCTCTTTCGTCCTGATACGTTCGTGTTTGTGTAGCACGGTCCTACCATGCCCTTTTTTGGATTTTGGGCCACGAAACCCAACAGGATTGCATGGAGCAATGGTGTGGGTTGGTTTGAGATAACCTCCAATGATGTTTTTGCTAAGCATGATAACTTTCATGAGCTTGAATATCTTTTAATGTGTAATCCCTTTTGGTGCTAAAAATCTGTGAAGGTTTTGTAAATATTTCTTATTTTGACCCTTGTCTTAATTAAAAATTATTTTATCCCTTGGAGTCCTTAGCATTAATGTTGGTACATGGGAGTCATTTTATGAGTTTAGTGAGACTTTGGTAGATATCTCGTGAGATTTTGAGCCTTATTTGGACTATTCATTATATTTAGTCTCATGTTTCTTTCATGTGTATGGCTCTTCCATGTTGCATCTCCAGAACTTGTCTAGATTCTTTTTCAAAGTGACATTAGCATGTGCATAGTTGATTAAATGATAAAGACATTTCTTTCTTTGACCATTTTACCCACATAGCCAACTATTCTATCCTTGTATTACATGTTTATTCTCTTTGCTAGCCGCTTTAAGCTTATATCCATGTTTGTTGTGATCCCTTCATATTAGCCCTTGCCAAACACATATTCCTATCTTTGAGCCAAGTCTATAGAGCATCACTTCATTTATATAGTGGGTGGTTTTTGGGATGATTGACCTTAAAGTGGCTTTGGTATCTTGGTTTGTTGACGGATTGGTGATATTGAGCATTTGCACTTGTTCCCTCCTGTTTAGGTTGTGTATATATGTATTCGACTGTGAGTTGACAATTGGTGGTCCTATGCCTTTCAATAATTGAAATTTTTGTTTCATTTTCCAAAAAGAAAAAAAGAAAAAAAATTCATGTTAAAGGAAAGGAAAAAAGAAAACAAAGAAACAAAAAAAAAGGAAAAGGAAAGGAAAAAAAAGAATGAATAAATGATTGGCATTCGATATGTAAGTAGCTTGTATTCGTTTCTTTATCAACTCATTTCCTATGTAATTCAATGGGGTATGTTGATTGAATTGTTGGAGTGTGGGGTGTTGGTGAACTTGTTGGTTAATTGGTGCTTTGATTGGTTATTCCCTAGTCACTTGGCTAAGTAGCTCAACATTGCCCCAAATTCATTTGTCCACCTCCTTTCTCTTAACCTTTCTAGCCCATGTTACAACCCATATAAAGTCCTCTTGATTGTCTTGTGTACATTGCATTTTAGTGGTGAAGGATTTGAGAGTTTTAGCAAGCATATGCTAGATTGCATCCTTGAAATGAGTCTTGAGTGAACCTAAGCTATATTTCAAGCACATGAGCGGGAGTGTTTCATATTTCCCAAAGTGAGATTCTACTGGTCCATATAGCTTTAGTCAATTTCATGTTCTTGCATGATAGGCTTTATGGTTCCTTGGGGATAACCAAGTTTGATATCGAGCTTATGATCTTGTACTTTTTTGAAAACCTTCTCCTCCGTATGATTTCGAAATGTATTGTGCACTATTTGGGATTGTCGTTGATTGGCATTCCTATGATATACTATGTATTGCCTACTTAAAGAAGATTGTTATGTTTTGAGTCCTAGATGCATTTCCTCTTTTCGGTTTTATTTAGTGTTTACTGAGGACAACCAAAGGTTTAAGCATAGGGGAATTTGATAAGTGCTTAATGTATATACTATTTTAGGGTCATTTTCATCTATTTTTGGAGAAAATTATGTGCTTTATGTTATAGTTTATACTCTTTTTTTCCGTTTTACACTTGGGTATGATTGTTTGTTGATATTTGCAGGATTTTAGACCATTTTATCCTTGTTTTGACCCTCATTCGAGTATATGTTGACCTCCCACGGATGCCCCTGAGTTGCCGTGCCCGTTGAGCAAGAGAAGAGCAGCAGATTTTGGCTCCAGCCAGCACCACGGTCTACTAGTGGTGGCTGCCATGCCCGTGGTGGAAGGATAACTATTAACCTATTCATTTTGCTTGGCTTTTGAGGCTGAGAATGAACGGAGGGTGCTATGTATAGACATATTCAACCGCAGAAGAGGGAATCCATCATCCCCTTCCATTCAATCCCACTATCTAGTTAGGACTAGACTCCATTTTTAGATTGAGGGAGACCAAGTAGAAGAGGAAGATTCGCGAGGAAGAGGGATTGTGTTTGCAAATCGACGGATTCAAGTAAGCATTCGGGCTGAGCAGTTCTTTCCCTTCACTTCTCTTTTCTCCTTTATATTTATTGCTTTCTAGATTGATAGATCGGTTATGTATTTCGTGATAATTTGTAGCTTTAATTCTTAGGATTGATGTTGAACTTGCGTTTGCCTGTGCCTTGAATTGATTGTTTGGTGCGCTTTTGAATTGTTGGGTTTATTTCATCAAGTTAGGAGTTTGAATTACTTGAAAGAAGTTTGATCGCCTTTTTGCTTGTATTAGATGTTGGGTGAAGTACTGGAAGGTGAAATCTAATGTAGGAATCATCAAATTTGACTTGGTTGTGTGATATCTTGAGATACAATTACACATTGAGAGACCTAAAATGATAATCGTGTGCCTAGTGAACCTAGACTAATCGAGAATCCACAAGAAGTGATGATTGATTTGATTTGGGTATTTCGCTTTGCCTTGAGAGAGGGTTATGACATCTCGATTATCGATCTTAAAATATCCTAACTAAAGAGAGAGTGCTTTATCTATTCTTGAGCTGGATAATTCATTGGTTGACTTAGTTACTTGAATATTTATCCATTAGATTAGATAGTCGTTTAGTTTAATTTTAATATCAAGTATTGATTTGCTTAGCATATCTTGAGGGAATATAGCCTAATAGATCAACCTAGTCTCTGTGAGAGCGACCTTGATTTGCTACAATACCACCAAGCGCTTGCGGCAGTGGTCAAGTTTTTCGCACAGTTGCCGGAGACTAGCGTCGAATATTGAGTTTTTCTTGAAAGGTTTGACTAAGTATTTTATTTTTCTTTGGAAAAAAAAACCTAAAAAATTGAAAATTAAAAAAATAAAATAATATTTGAGAAACAACAATGGCAATTTTCCGTTTTTTCCATTCGAGCATGAATTATTTTTGAGGTATTTTGAGCATTTAAATATTTTTCTTACTCAATGTGGTTATTATGTGAGTAAATGAAAAATTTTGGCTATTATTGATGAGGGTGGAATAGTAAAACCAGAGCTCTTTTAGAGCTGTGGGGTTTTTTTGTTAAAACTGTTAATGATGCATGTTATTTGTCTGAGTGGATTGCTTGGGATTTATTTGAATTTGAGAAGGCTAGTCGTGTTTCTAGATATTCATTCTCTAATCCTTGTGCGTTCTATGCTAGATCTTATTATGCCCCTTTTTGGTGTGATTTGTGTAATTCTTCTAACCACGATATAAATTTGTGTCTTTATTATGCATGCTATGCTCAACCAGACCTTTTATCACCCTGGGACAATACTGATGTTGTCCTGACTCTACCTAATTCGTTCTTTCCTTTAGGTCAATGCATGGGGCTCAAGGTAGTGAACCTTTGGTTATTGCAAGGTTTGATGTTGTTAGCACATGTTTTGAGGTAGAAGATACTTTTGATAAGGTGCATAACCTAGTTACGACTTCTTTAGAGAGGTTTCATCATAAGTGTGTGCATGCGGAACCTTTGTTTTAATTATGTTCTCCCCAATCCCCTTGATCATACCCATGTTTCCCCTTTGCGTTCGCAACCCTCTCTTTCCCCTGAGTATTCTTTAGATGCGCCCATAGATAGTCCTAAGATTTGTGATTCTAATATTGATTTGGGATATGAGGATAACATATTTGGTATGCTTGGTAGGAATGTTCATGATTGTCTGTCCTTTGGTTACTTTAGAGGGTATGATCCCTCCATTGACCCCTTATTATGTAGGCCTATAGGGCTTGCCTGGACTAGATTCTTTAATCCTTTATATGATTTTTCTAAGGCTTTTGATAAGGTTAAGAGGACACTTGTCGTCTTTCGTGTGGTTTTTGCTATTGCCTCTTACCTTTTATTTTCTAAATTATGGTCCTAGAAGTTTGATAAGCTCATGCGTACTTTACCGGCATCTGATTTGATGAGTCGAGTCTTGATGATATGCTAGAGTGGTTGATGCTCTATTTGCCCCATTTGCGTGGAGGCCTTAGCTTAGATGTGCCCAGCATCTAACTTGGTGAGATTGTTCTTTGTTGTTTTCCCTTTTCCTTCTTTTACCTTTCTTTCCTTTGAATAATAATGCTTTATTTAAGCATGAAGGAAGGTTAGTTCTATGTTTTCCATTTTGGTTTTTAGTTTGCATACTTGTTAGAGCATATAGTTTTAGTTTTCTTTTTGCATTAGTGATTTGCATTTAGTTGATTTTTAGATTGCATATAGGATTGCATTGAGCAATGGTGTGGATTGGTTTGAGATAACCTCTAATGATGTTTTTGCTAGGCATAATAGCTTTCATGAGCTTGAGTATCTTTTGATGTGTAATCCCTTTTGGTGTTAAGAATTTTTGAAGGTTTTGTAAGTATTTCTTGTTTTGACCCTTGTCTTGATTGAAAACTATTTTATCCTTTGGAGTCGTTGGTACTAATATTAGTACATGGGAGTCATTTTATGAGCTTAATGAGACTTTGGTAGATATTCTATGAGATTTTGAGCCTTATTTGGATTATTCATCATATTTAGTCTCATGTTTCTTTCATGTGTGTGGCTCTTCCATGTTGTATCTCTAGAACTGGTCTAGATTCTTGTTCAAAACCCCCTTAGCATGTGCATAGTTGATGAGATGACAGAGGCATTTCTGTATTTGACCATTTCAGCCACATAGCGAACTAGCCTACCCTTACATTACATGTTTATTCCCTTTACTAGCCCTTTTGAGCTTATACCCGCGTTTGTCGTGATCCCTTCATATTAGCCCTTGGCCAAACACATATTCCTACCTTTAAGCTAAGTCTATAGAGCATCACTTCATTTATGTAGCGGTTGGTTTTGGGGAAAATTGAGTTTAAAGTGGCTTTGATATGTTGGTTGGTTGAGGGATTGATGATATTAGGCATTTGCTTTTGTTCCCTCTTGTTTAGGTTGTGTATATATGTATTCGATTATGAGTTAACAACTGGTGGTCCTATGCTTATCAATAATTACAATTTTTATTTCATTTCCTAAAAAAAGAAAAAAAGAAAAAAAGTCAGGTTAAAGGAAAAAAAGAAGAAAACAAAAAAAACCAAAAAAAATAGAAGAAGAAGGAAAAGGAAGGGGAAAAAAAAGAATGAATAAATGATTGACATTGGATATGTAAGTAGCTTGCATTCCTTTCTTTGTCAATGCATCTCCTATGTAATTCATTGGGGTAGGTTCATTGATTTTTTGGAGTTTAGAGTGTTGGTGAACTTGTTGGTTAATTGGTGCTTTGATTGGTTGCTCTCTATTCATTAGGCTAAGTAGCTCTACATTGTCCCAACTTCATTTGCCCAACTCCTTTCCCTTAACCTTTCTAGCCCATGTTACAACCCATATAAAGTCCTCTTGATTGTCTTGTACATATGGCATTTTAGTGGTGGAGAATTTGAGACTCTTGGCAAGTATATGGTAGATTGCATCATTAGAATGGATCTTAAGTGAACCTAAGCTATATTTCAAATACATGAGAGGGAGTGTTTCACATTTCCCAAAGTGAGGTTCTACCGGTCCATATGGCTGTACTCAATTTCATGTGCTTGCATGATATGCTTTATGGTTCCTTATGGGTAATCGATTTTAATATAGAGCTTGTGGTCTCGTACTTTTTCGAAAACCTTCTCCTCCCGATTTTTAAAAGTGATGTGTACTATTTGGGGTTGCCGTTGATATGCATTCTTGCTTATAATATGCGATGCCTTGCCTACTTAAAGGAGGTAGTTATGTTTTGGGTCTTAGATGCATTTTCCCTTTTCGGTTTTATTTAGTGGTTACTTGAGGGCAAGCAAAGGTTTAAGCATAGGGGAGTTTGATAAGTGCTTAACGTATATGTTACGTTAGGGTCGTTTTCCCCCATTTTTAAGGAAAATTATATGTTTTNNNNTATAGGTTATACTCTTTTCCCGTTTTAAGCTTGGGTATGGTTGTTTGACAATGTTTGCAGGATTTTCGACCATTTTATATTTGTTTTGACCCTTATTCGAGTATATATTGACCCCCCACGGATGCCCCTAAGTCATCGTGCCCGTGGAGTAAGAGAAGAGCAGCAGATTTTGACTCCAGCCAACACCACGGTCTGCTAGTTGTGGCTGCCATGCCCGTGGTGGAAGGATAACTGTTAGCCTGTTTATTTTCCTCGGCTTTTGTGGCTGAGAATGAATGGGGGGTGGTATATATAGACATACTCAGCAGCAGAAGAGGGAATCCACCATCCCATTCCATTTAATCCCACCATCTAGTTAGAAGTAGACTCCATTTTCAGAGTGAGGGAGAGCAAGTAGAAGAGGAAGATTCACGAGGAAGCGGGATTGTGTTTACAAATCGGCGTATTCAAGCACGCATTTTGGGCTAAGCAATTCTTTCCCTTCTCTTCTATTTTCTCCTTCAAATTTATTACTTTCTAGATTGATAGATTATATTATGTATTTCATGCTAATTTGTAGTTTTAATTCTCGAGATTGATGCTGAACTTGTGTTTGCCTATGTTTTTGAATTGATTGTTTGGTGCGCTTTTGAATTGTTGGGTTTATTTCATCAAGTTTGGAGTTTGAATTGCTTATAAGAAGTTTGATCGCCTTCTTGCCTTTATTAGCTGTTGGGTGAAGTATTGAAAGGTAAAATTTGATGTCAGAATCACCAAATCTGACTTGATTGTGTGATATCTTGAGATAGAATTACCGATTGAGAGACCTAAAATAATAATCGTGTGCCTAATGAACCTAGACTAATCGAGAATCCATGAGAATTAATGATTGATTTGATTTGAATATTTTGCTTCGCCTTGAAAGAGGGTTGTGATATCTCGATTATCGGTCTTGAGATTTTCTAATTAAAGACAAAGTGCTTTATCTATTCTTGAGTCGGGTAATTCATTAGCTGACTTAGTTCCTTGAATATTTATCCATTAGATCAGATAATTGTTTAGTTTAATTTCAATATCAAGTATTGATTCCCTCAGCATATCTTAAGGGAATATAGCCCAATAGATTAACCTAGGTTATGTAGGATCGACCTTAATTTGCTACAATGCTACCGTGTGCTTGCGGGCCTATCACATACTTAGGTGATCGATAAGCTCCGGCAAGCTTTGATGACATCTGAATTGATGATTTGGATCTTGAGATGAGGAGGAGTAGCTGATGCTCCTCCAACCTCCTGCAACATTGTCTTAAGGAGGTGGTAGTTTAGGTGCATCCAACACCTAATTCACTCTTCGCTATCTTCTCTTTTTTATTTTGTATATATCTTTTCGCTTTTTCTAGTTTGTCTGCTATTTTTGTATATTTATTATTGTGGGTCTGTTTTGTGTACATATGTGCTTTTCTGGTTAGTGGTGACTCCTCGAGTCCCAATTAGGACATTATGAGATTTAGGCGTGGGGATCGGGGTACATACCCTTTTGTATTTATTTTTGGGGTCAAATACCCTTTTGGGATTATTTTTGTGAAAATTTTTCAATTTTTTAATTTTTGTATAGCTTCTCTTGCTAGTTTGGGGAAGCTTCGTGTTATTCTGATCAGCTTAAATCTCTTGTGCTTTAACTATTAGCTTGCATATAAGAATGATGTGCATGACAGATTTTCATGCTAAGTGTGCCATTCTAGGCCTTAGTTCTAACCACAATTGTTCATTACAGATGTATAATCCAATCCTTATTTATACCATCATCATTATCTTAGGGTCTTCGTCTAGGCAAATCCCACTTGTCTTGCACACAGTTACTTTGGTTTTTGTTTGCATTCCAAGAAAAATTAAAAAAAAAGAGAAAAATTAAAAAAAAAATTTGAATGACAAGTATTCCTTTGAGGCATGAACTAATGGGCGTTACCCTTTGAGGCAATACTGCTATTGGGTGTTACCCTTTGAGGCAATACTACTGCTAGGAAATGTTATTTTCTGTGTTAATAAGTTGATAATGTAGTTTGTGTCAGTCAAGTGGAATCGAATTTGACTCTGGTAAACTTAAGTCCTAGAATGATGATGCACTAGCACATAAGCATTGGGATAGATTCAAAGTTTTGATGGACCGTGGGGTGAAAAGCTAGTGCTTTAATGTCATCCATAGGGATAGAGAGCCTTGATGAATACATTCTGTTTATATGCATGCCAATATCTGTGTTGCATTGGTGATTTGGTTAGTTAGAATGTGTACAGTCTTCTCCTTTATGTATATATATTTGTGTTTTGTTTTTTAATCCAAATTGTTTTTCTGTTTCTATTTCTCTTTTCCTCTTTATTTTTATTTTTTCAAGATTTTGTGAGTATATCTTTTGCAAACTCTCAGAGACCTCACTCGTCTACTTGGGGGAGCTAAAGGGTTTAAAGGGCTTGTTGCATATACTAAATGTAACTGTGATTCCTACGAAAGTAACTTAGCTCCTTGGGTTAGTTTTTCTTTATTTTGCTCGAGGACGAGCAAAAGTTAGATGTGGGGGAGTTGATAAACCTCTATTTTGACCTCATTTTAGCCCTTATTTGATTCTCTTTTTTCACTAGTTTTATGTTAGACCTTGATGAGAAATGGTCAAATTTGTCTTCTTCGGTCCAAATTATGCTTTATAAGTGGTTTTTCTTATTTGCAGAAGTTCTTGCCAAGAAGTTAAGAAAATCACTAATTTAAGGGAAAGGAGGCCAAAGGGACAAATTTCGAGGAGGAAAAAAGGTTCTATGAAGTTTTGAGAGCCAGAAAACCAAGTCTAAAGGGTCCAAAAGAGTACACGATTGGCCGTGCACAATGGCACAAACTTGCAGAAATCCTGCAGTTAAGACCTGATTTCTCGAAGCTGCGCACAGGTAGTACACGACCGTAGATCTTGCTAGTGTGTGGGTGCACGGGCACCCATGCGTCGAAGCATGGTCATGCGTCATCCTAGTTTTTACGTTATTTAAGCAGATTTCGGACTTTATTTGAGGAATCTTTATGCTGTCTTAGGGACCTACTCCTTCAGCTATTTTGAGGATTTTTATTAGCTACCAAAACCCTATTATATGGAGAATAATTTAGAGGAGATTAGTGCATATCATGTACAAGAATGTGGATTTTGCGATTCAAAACTAAGTTCCTCTTCTCTCTTTCTCTTTTATTTCATGTTTATTGTTTTGCTTACGCATTTGCTAATTTCTGCTTTGATTTTGTTCAGGATGCTTAGTTCTTATTAAAGTTGTGATATTTGATTGTGATTAATCTCTTGATGGCTAATTGATCTTGTTCTAGACCTTTACCTCTCTTGTTTATGGCAGAATTTAGGGTTTTCTCTCACGCCCATCATGAGTTTGATGAAATGCTTGAAAGAGCTTTCATCTGCATTTTGAGGCAATTGGCTTATGTTGAAAGGTGAGATTGGTTATCTAGTGTGGGTAGAGTGAATAGCCAGGATTCGGACATGAAAATAGTCTCGGTCGCTAGTTAGGTGAAGATTTGTCAATCTTGTTGTTTAATTGAGCTAGTCCCATGAAATAAGCGGTTAGAACAATTAGACTAGCTGAAGACCCTTGAGAGAGGGATTAGATGGTCTTTAATGATGCAACCGGTCATCATTGAATAATAGCATAAATTGGGAATGCGAGAGTTTGGCTTGATTAGTTGGTCTATCTTAGGTTCAATCATAAATTCATAATCAAAGTCCCTTTTTGTTTTCTCACTTTAGTAGTTTAGTTGTTCGTCCCTTCATCGCCTATCTAACCTAGATTGATATGCTTGAGTTAGCTTTAATACTTGGAAACACAACTCCCTGTGGACACGACCCATACTCGATCGCTGGTTGCTAGTTACAGTTACGCCATGTACTTGCGGTAGATTTTAAACGTAACGGCAGTATACTTAACTACTCCAATGCTATTTTGCTCCTTCTTTTAGCTAGCAATGGACACTTTCTCTCTCCTACCTCCCACATCTCTCTTCTACCCCCATAAATTCAGCCCCCCGAAGAGATAAAAAGAAATTTTATTGCCAAGGCATTCGTTACATATTGGTAATAAAAATAACCCTTCATCTTCCTCTAACTGTTTGGTTTTCTTAAACTCCATTTCCATGTTACTCAAATGCTATTTGATTCTCTTTCTAAAATGTAAAATTGATTTTGATAATATAACAAATACGTTGTTTGAAACAATATAGGTGAAGTCAAAAATAATAACTTAGAGTCAACTATGTTTAACAAAATAAAAATTAATTACATAATTAATCAATTGTTGTATGACAAAATCAAATTTAGACCATTGAATGCAAGGTCTACCACAACTTTATTCCTTTTCTCAAAGAGTTTTAATGAAGAAGTTATCTTTTTCTCATATTTAATAAAAAAAAATTTTGTTCTGATATGAAGTATCTTTTTCTCATATTTAATATAGGTATAGATGTTTGCAGAGGTAAAATTTATGATTTGTTGTTTGAAACACAATATCCCAACTTTAGGGTTTCGGGTTGGTCATTTAAGGTAAATGTTAGAGGTTTTAAGATAAGTTATAACATATTAAATTACTCCAGCTGAAGATAATTAATAACAAACTAGTGATAAAACCCAAAACCCTAAATCTTATAGTCTAAATCATACAGTCCAAACTCTACTAGTAGAGTACAAACTTTAAGTGGTCAACCCAAATTGCAAAGTTCAACTCTAAACCCGAGACCCTAAAGTTAACCTTAATTGGAAACCCTAGCAGAAACCCTAAACCTCGATATATCAATCATATGAATACAAACTAAGAGGCCAAGACCCTAAAGTATATATATATTTTTATAAAACTACGTCAATTAAATTATGTATATGCATATCCATAAGCCCTATGTAAAAATCCTAAACACTAAGCCTTGATTCATTAATCATAAGATGAAAACCTAATAAGAAATGACTATATATATACACACACGCAGAGGTGTGTGTTGGGTGAGACTAATAACATGATTATCATCATGATTGTTGTTGTCAATGTTAACAACTTTATATAAATATATATATATATACACACACACACACACATACATATACACACACGTTTGTGTCGGGTGAGAATAATAATAATAAGAAGAAGAAGAAGAAGAAGAAGAAGAAGAAGAAGAAGAAAAAGAAGAAGAAGAATATAATAATAATAATAATGATAATA
>NCQT01052608.1:0-15046 GCA_002740465.1 Stenocereus thurberi | reverse complement strand
TCCCTTCAATGCATGTTATCTGTGCTAGCAAGAATGCTACTCTGGGTGGTATTTACAACATATAGAAGAGTTGATCAAATATATTTGTTGGAGTCCTCATGTGTGAAATGTTCTTATAAATTTAATGCATGCGAGTTTCACTCATTTTAGTATTGTTCTCCTAAAGTAATGTTGTGCTGATTTTAGAAATTAGATGAATTGTAATGGTCAAATGTGAAACTAGGGGTTCTAAATGTATGCTCATTGTGTTCTGTAGTGTGGAGTTATGGCTCTGTGTAAGAAATACCTTAGAGATTTGACAGAAAAGTCACGACACTTTACTGTGAAAGTGAAGATATAGAAAAAACTCGGCCACAGGTATCTTCGAGCAAGATAATGTACCAGAGAATTCGAATGGAGGATGAAAAGGTTTGTTGCAGCTGTTCTGCAAAATATCTTTGCTACTATTATATTAGCATTTATAAGTCTAGGTTGATTCATTATGAATATTTCATGATACTGAAATCTATATTATGTGGTTGCTGTCGGTTGCTATTTAGTAGGGTGGTCAAATGGGAGTGACCATATATGGTGATGACATTGCCTCATATACTAAAGCTATAAAATGTAAGAAAAAGTATGAGATCTCAGATGCAATTGTGAAGCCTTTGAAGAGACAGTTTCCATTAAGACCAGAAAAATATGAAATGGAATTTACTAATCATCATACGACCGCTTTTTACTAAGACAGATATGAATGATGTTCCTAACTATTGTGCAATATCTCAAATAGATCATGCAGCTTGGTCTACAGAAAGATATGGTAAGCTTTTAGCGTTTTAGCAGTTATACTTATATATATAAATAATTACTAGGATTATTGCACGCATTGTTGTATATGAGCTATCGCTACTATAGTTTATAACAGGGCTAATTGAGTAATGATTTATGCTTTGTCTTTCTAAATATGTCAATTTTAAGTGAAATTCTTTATGAATTTAATTTAATCTTGGGTTTCGTAACATCAAAATTGAAGATGTGCCCAGTGTTATCTTATTTATTAAGCCATTACGGACAATTTATGCTCAAGATGATAAGAAAGAAGGTAGTCGTGAAGTTCCTGTCAGAGAAATTATCATGGTTGATGAAAGGTATGAGATTTAAGTTTAAGTTCCAAAGTAGTGATCTTGTATGTAAAGATATTCGTTTATAAATTTGTATGAGTTGCGTGTTTTCTTTTTATTGCTTTTACTGATGAATGTGGAAATTTTCTGCAGCTATAAACGGAAAGAGACTTTGATTGTATCAGTCTGGGATGATTTGGCAACTTGTAATTGTGAAGAATTGGTTGGTTTGGTGGAGTTATTTCCTATCATTGACCTTACAACACTTAAGATTTCTCACCATGCAAGTATGCTTTAGTTGATCTTCAACATATTGATTCGATCTTGATATTTTATTTGTCTGAAAAAGAAAATATAGTATTGTTTCCACTAATTACAAGTGTGATAGGTAACTTAGTAGTATTTTGTGTAGGTTTCTCATTGTCAACAACTATGCCAACATTAATGAATTTCCATCCTGAAGGAGAGAAGGTTAAGCAATTACTTAAATGGTATTAAGTTTAGTTTTCTCGTGATAGTATTTTATTTAGCTTATATTTGTCTTCTATAAATGTAGGTAGCCTCTTCTGTTACATGTGTAGGTCTTATAAAAATGCTTCTCACCTGAAATCTTTGAGGGAAGCTATTGAAGGAGCCAAAAAGTCAGTGAAGAAAGTTGTGTTACGATCCATTAGTGATTTCAAAGCTATGAAGGTTAGTTGGCCCTAGTATCCTGCTAGATATCGAATTTAATGTTTTTGTGCACGAAAATGTAGTCCTCTCATTCTCACATTATTTCTAGCAATGTAGGTTTGCTATTATAAAATCTTCGAATTTCATATTATAGCTTTCTTTTACTTGTTAATTTATGTAATATTGATGTCAAGTGTGTTGTGTCTTTGTGATGACAAATATATGACTTTCAAGGGCGACAATACTATGAATGGACAATGCTTTTGGATTTGTGACTGCATTGAAAACTTAGACAAAAAAATGATTTGGTTGTATGTGGGCTATGATGCTTGTGGAACTAAGACGTATGAAGATATAGAAACCAAGTACAAATGTTGTAAGTCATCTTGCGCCTCCAGGACAAACACATCAATAGCTAGGTTTGTGGATCATATTTACTTCTTAACTAAATTAACTTTATCAATGAAATGTTCACTGTAATAGTGCTAAACATGGATAGAATGATATCTCAATTTGACTTGGTTGATATAAATGGATCATGGAATGTCACGCAATTCTCCGATGATGCAAGTCCTTGGCATTAAAGCTAACAAACTATACAGGATGGAATATGAGGTAACTTCTAAATTTGGTTACCAGATATAATTTATAGCAGAGTTTGTTCTTTTTAGAATTCATAGATGACTCTTGTTAACTGTTGCTTTTTGATTAAGGATCGTGAAAAATTTTATGCTCGACATGCTCAAGTACTTGTAAAAAAAAACCAATCTATTTCAAGTTCTCACCTGGAGCAACATTTGCGACAAGAAGGATCTTAAAATGGGTAATGAAAGAGGTCTCTCTAGATGAACCAGCTAAGTGAAGAAATGAAGATATATATGATGGTGTGCATGGGTTTATAATGCCAGGAAAAAATTAGGATCAACTGAAAGTACAAGTGAAATTGTGAAGGAGAACTTTTGACATTCTTCACCGAGATAGTTTTTGGTTGGTTATGTTATTGGATATGGTGACCATGTTAGACATACATAGTTTCACAATGAAGGTTGAAATGGGAAGGTGCAGAGTTTTGGCTGTGCCGATGGTTTTGATTTTTTTGGTCAACATGAATGGTGGTCACTAATGTTTTTTGGTTATTCTGTAAACGTTGATGGTGCTGGTTGATCCTTGTCAGGAAAGAGTACATAGTTGGATTCTTTTTTGGTTATTACTATGTATATAATGGTAGCTATTCCTCGCTATAATTAGATGTCTGACACGAAAAACAGCAAATCATATGAGTAAATGCTTCTGTTGCATAAATAAAAAGGTTTTACAGTTATCTTCCTTCGGAGATGCTTTTTAATTGGGTTATTAAATGGTCAAATTTTAATCCTCTTCTTTTAGGAACAATAAATTTCCAAAATTGCCAGAGCTAATTGGAATCTATGTAGAGTTGTGTATGGTGATATTTTCTCATTAAATTTATAGGCTAAACATGTCACCAGATGAACTAATTTTTTCTACAATAAGTAGGACAGCAAATTAACATAAAACTAAAAATGCATTAAATTTGAAGGACACATTGGACCTTAAATGTAATAAAGTTCTGCATCAGAAGCAAAATATCAAACATAAGCATCTAACAAATAACAAAAAATAGAGTAAGACACAAAAACATTCAATAGCATATGTACCTTCAGGCAAATATACTAGGAGAAGAGAATTTTTGCGAGCAAAATCTAGCCATTAGAAAAACCAGCTTAAAAAATAAATCTGATTGACCAATCAAGACCATAAAAAGGGGCCGACAAGATAAATGACTTATAATGTATGTTAACACGTATGAGAAAGTGGGAAGCATGTGCTAATTCAAGTATATGGTAATTTCAAGATGAAATATTCTTATAGACATAAGAGACTTTAATTATTATATTCACCAGAAAAGTTAGAAATCTCATGGAGCTTAGCACACCATGCAATGTCAGATCCTCTCATTCTATTGCTTTATTTATCTTGGTGATTTATTACCTTCTCTCCTATATATATGTGTATGCCCATATTGTTTCTTTTAAATTGAAGCTCATATAACTTTTGGAAAAGTCGATTCTGGTTCAGCAAAGTAGAAGGAGAAAGGCGAGTTCCTCTATCTTTGTCTGTCTTTCTCCCTTTTTCTTTCTATATTCTATCTCTCTTTATTTGACTCATGGATACACATACAAAGATTCTCTGTGTATGTGTGTTTCTATAGATTTTATCTTGCATGTATAATCAAGATAGAAAACTATTTTCTTTATATCAGCAAACTAGAGCTTTTAGTCTTAACTGAATATTTTAACCTCATTATAGTAGATTAATTTTCATAGTGAACTGTCCATGCAGAAATTTCATGTACCTTAGCATACCATGCAATACTAGATCCGCTCATTTTACTGCTCTTTGTTGGTAATTTATTATCTTGTTTCCTATATATATAGGTGTCTATGCATGTTGTTTCTTTCAAGTTAAAGCTCATGTAAGTTTAGGAAGAGTGTATTTTGGTTCACCAAAGTACAAGTAGAAAGGTCAGTGAAAGAAGCTCATATAACTTTTGGAAGAGTCTATTCTGGTTGAGCAAAGTACAAGGAGAAAGGTGAGTTTGTGTATCTTTGTCCGTCTTTCTTCCTTTTTCTTTCTATCTCTCTTTGTTTAACTCATGGATACACACATAGAGATTCTTTGTGTATGTGTGTTTTTTTACATTTTAGCTTGCATGTGTTATCAAAATAGAAAATTCTTTCCTTTATATTAGCAAACTACAGCTTTTAGTCTCAACTGAATATGTTAGCCTTAGTATAATAGTTTAATTCTAATAGTTAACTGTCCATACAGAAATTTCATTTACCTTAGCATACCATGCAATATTAGATCTTCTGATTCTATTGGTCTGTCCTAGCGATTTATTATCTTATTTGTTATATATATAGGTGTCTAGGCATATTGTTTCTTTCAAATTGAAACTCATCTAACTTTAGGAAGAGCCTATCCTGGTTCAGCAAGGTACAAGCAGAAAAGTTAGTGCCTATATCTTTGTGTGTTTTTCTTCTTTTTTTTTTTTTCCTCTCAGTCTTTGTCTGTCTCATGGATACAAACACACAGATTCTTTGTGTATATGTCTTTATGTGAATTTCACCTTACATGATTGATCACAATAGAAAACTCTTTTCTTGACATCATAGATTAGCAGTTGAAATTTCATAACAATCTATCCTTCTTTATAGAAAAAAAGCATTTTCCTCTAAATGCCATGCATCTATCATATAGGATTTTGTACTTCAGATTACATGTTCTGTTTGCTATATGAGACACTACCTTATTTTGCTGCAAGGTACTCAAATTATGTAGAAAATAGTTCATCAGAAAACTGTATTCTTCATTGCAGGAATTGAAAACTAAAATTTCAACAAAGTCAATATTTAAATGTATGCTTCCTTCTGTTACGTATATAATATGTTAGACATAAACTATAGGTTTTAGTTTCAACTGAATATGTTAACGTAAGTATATTAGATTAATTCTCATAGTTAACTGTCCATGCATGTACTTTCTAAGCATCACCTGATAAAAAAATTAATTGTCATTTTTTTTAACAAAATGGATCCACAAAAAGTGACATTTCAAATTTCATACAAAAGTCTTCTAGCAAAGATTGTTTCCCTTCTGAATCTGTTACCACCAATTTATGTGCAAAGTGGTCCATTTGAAGGGGTTAGCTCTGTATTTCTAAAAAAAATGAACATAGCTTGATATCTATGGTACACCAAGGAGTTGCTAAGAACGCTGTCATAGAAGCTAAAAAAAGTGCTGCTCTACAAGCAGTTACCAATTTGGTAAAGATATATGATATCAATATTTATGGTGTCAATTGGGAACTAACAATTGCCTACAAGAAATCTGGCCAGCTATACAAGCAGCAAGCTCAAAAGTTGAAATCCATCCTTGCACCTTCCAGACACTTGGCAGCTATAACAAGTAATTCAAGTTTAATCTTAGCAGCTACAGTTATGATGAACTTCATAGAATTTCTTGAAGAAATTGCTAATAAGCTACCTATCAAATTGCACTCTTATGAGAATCTAACTTTAGATAATCACCACTATCAACCATGCCTCATGGTAGAATGTCTTGCATATGTTGATCAAGAACATTATATATTGAGTGATATCTGCAAGACCCCAGTAGATGCAATGCAAAATGCTACAAGGAAAACTCTGAGCTACTTACAAGCATCATATTAGTTCGCCGTATATGATGTTAACTATGAAGCAATGCAAACAGCATGGGCTCAATGTTGCAAGAGGCGTAAAAAATGTGAACTGCTATGTAGTAAGATTACTGAGCGAGATAAGGGCAAAGCCGTTGTCAAATATCAGGATGAAGGCTAACAGTGCAAGCTAAAGAATATTGCAACAACATTGTCAAAAGTGTGTCTGTTTAAATCTTCTTGCTTATGAATATCTGACATCATTGTATTTGGTATATGTTTCATTTATTTTATATATAGAATTATGAAATGTGTCTACTTAGATGCTTTTCCTTTAATACTGCTTATATAACAAATAAAAACACAGATGCTAGGTTAATATCATGAAAATATTTTATAAGTCTAATTTAAATATAGAATTATGTTCTTCAAAATAAAAATATATAATCTAAGGCTACTCTTTATTTAGAGATTCCCAGGAATACCTATACAAGATGGCATCTACTAAAAGGAAGAAAAACATAATTGATGACATAGTATCTGGAACACCAACATTCAAACATGATGATGCAGAGGGAGCTATTCGAATTGATTCAATTCTTATTCGAAGTAGACAATGATGTTACCAAACAGCAAGTGATGTTGACCTATTGACTAAACCAATTTTAAGTATACCAAGTCATGGAAGAAGCAAAAGACAGAAAAATACAAAAGACGAACACATCCTTGTGAAGAATGCTGAAAACTCAACAACTATGTTAACACACTGCCAATAGAACCATTTAAAGAGGTATGCCAATTTGACTGCTAAGGAAGCAACTACAAATCCTGTAAATACATTACTAAATCTTCGTAATAGGCAATGATGCTTTCGTATGATGTCTTCTATGTCAGAACCAACTGGTGAAAGTTCAGAGCAGAAGGTTTCTACATCATATGCAACATCAGAAAACCCACAAAAGAGGTCAAAACAAAGATCTAAGAAAGAAGCAGATTCACCGACACAAGCAACACATCAAGAACAACTACGTAAGTAGCACTTTCAATATTTATAAATTATCAAATGAAGCATGCAAATTTGTTTCTGTACAAAGGTTCAAATAGATAATTACTAACGATCATTATAATGGATGGATAGAGCCATTTACAAACAAAAAAAGGCGTACACAAAAAACAAGTATGATTTGAAATACAACTATTGCTCAGTTTCTAAAGCTTTTTTCATGTTTTCTATCTGTATGCTATCCTCAAATTAAAAGAGCACGAAACTAACACATATATATATATTACAGAAATAGGTGCTTCTTTGTAAACAAATTTTGCACCTGATTTCCATTTGAGGCTACCACAGTGCACAATCTGCTAATATTGTTAAGCAAAACTCTTCAAGTATGAGAGAAATTATTTCAGTTGTCGAAAAGGGAAAATTAGGCTTGCTATGAACTCTGTGCCTAAAGAGTTAGAATGACTTCTCACTTCAAAAGATGAAGATGTTGTGCACTTTAGACAGTTTGCTAGAATGTTCAACAATCTATTTGCATTTAGCTCCATTGGAGGCAACCATAAGGGCAAATCAGTCAAAGGAATATATGTGCTTAAGCTTCAAGGTCAATTGTACCATTATGTGCCCAACCTTATACCCTCAGATACACAATACCCAAGACATCTATAACTATACTTCTATGACTCATGTCATGAAGTTGAAAACAAATCTAGTGTATACAATGAGCTAAGAGCTGATGTAGTTACTTAATTGATCTATATTCTCCAACAAAATCCTTATACCAAATTTTTCAGGTCACATAGAGACTATGTAATTCATGATACAACAACTATCATGATTAACCAAAATTCTGTTCCAGATGAAATAACTTATAATAAACCTTCTTCAGAAGAGGTAGCTGGAATTTGGGTTGATACACCTCAAACTGATGTAGTCCATGGTCCACATATACTTGTACATGGAAAGTCAAATAAGTCACACCAAATAAAGCATTACTGTGGTTGCTATCATCCTTTAGAATACCCAATTATATTTCGTTCTGGAGACTGTGTTTGGCATCCACGTTTAGAAAAGTTGTCTAAGAATATAAAATAGTTTTTCACAAATGAATTTCTACTGGTTCAAATGCTTGTCAGCAAATAGAGGAAAGCACTCTCATGGCAGATTATACAGGCAATATAATAACCTCTATCAGAATCCTAAGTGACATATCATTACTAATTTCTCGGTCTTTTATCATAGAAATAATGTAATAATCTTCATTAAAATTATCTTTTAAGTATTGCTATTCATTTATTAGTCTTTGAAGCATTCCATCACTTAAAATATACAAATTTAATTCTCCATAGCTTTCACCACAGAACCACATATATAAATATCAAGCATTCTCTTAACCTGTTAGTTTGTGACAAGCAAGATACAAAGAAAATTTGATTTTCATGTTAATATAGCTGATAATTATTACATAAGTTTCAATATTGTCATTCTCTACATAGGACGCTGTCCTCCAAATTTTTAACCAACGAATTTGTTTGTAGTATTTATTCAATATTACCACATAATTGTATACTAATAATATTATTCAATGTAACATGATACATCATAATTCTATTAACTTACAGTTCATGAATCATAATTCTATTAACTTACAGTTCATGATTATATAAGTTTCAATATTCTCATTTTTTTGATACAGATAGTATACTATCCTTGAAATTTTTAACCAATCAATTTGTTTCAAGTATTCACTGAATATCACCACATAATTGTATACTCATAATACTATGCACTGTCATATACTACATCATCATTCTATTAACTTTACTTTCGACATGTATTGTTTAATATAGATATAGCAGGCAACACAAAATGGATATCCTGCAAAGAGTATTATGCTTACAAGCTCCAGATTAGGCTTACAGATACAAGCTACATGCTCAAGATGGGAAGATTATTCCAACAGTACATAGTAGATATGTATGTCAAACTTAAAAACACAAGACTTGACTTCTACAAAAAGAAACAAAAAGAGATCAGAGTTGAATTATACCAAGGAATTCTTGACAGTTTAGAACATGGAGAAACAGCAGGTTAAGATATTGGTCATCGAGTCATACTCCCCCTTCATTTGTTGGAGGTCCAAGAGATGTGAAACGTAGACTTTTTATCGCTATATCTCTTGTACAAAAATATAGCAAATTAGATTTGTTTATAACTATTACTTGCAATCCCAAATGGCCAGAAATCCAAGATGAGCTTCAAAAATATGAGAAAGCTGAGAACAACCCAGATCTTTTTGCAAGAGTATTCCACTCCAAATTAAATGAATTATCAAACCAAATAATGAACAGACACATTTTTGGGAAAGTTGTAGCAAAGATATAAGTTGTTGAGTTTCAAAAAAAGAGGGTTACCAAAAGCACATATCTTAATTATCATTGATAAACAATACAAAATCAAGAAACCAGAGAAGTTTGACAAGTATGTGAGTGCTGAGATTCCTACTAAAGACCATATGTACTTGTGGAATTTAGTTCTTAACTATATGAAGCATGGACCATGTGGTCCAAACTTCTTAACTTGTGGTTGTATGGAACAAAAAGGTCAACAAAAATATGTAGATTCAACTACCCAAAAGCATTCACAAAATGTACGACAACTAATGCTGAATCATACCCACTTTATAGAAGAAGAAATACAGGAGAAGAAATACACATAAGAGGTCCGGGCCTTGATAACCGTTGGGTTATCCCATATAATCCATTCCTCCTTGCAATATTTGATAGTCATGTCAATGTTGAAATATGCTCAACAATAAAAGCAGTGAAATACCTATACAAATATGTCTACAAAGGTCATGACAAAGTTTCTTTTAGGCCATCTTCAACAAATGAAGAAACAAGACATGATGAAATTACAAGATATCAGTCAGCTCATTGGATTTCACCACCTGAAGCTGCATGAAGAATATTTGGTTTTGATCTTTATAACATGTATCCTCCTATAGTACCTATGCTTGTACATACACTAAGCATGCAAATAGTTCAATTCTCTAGCAAAGAAAGACGTGAAAGAATTATGAAAGATGAACAGCGAACAACGACTATGTTGCTTGCATTTTTTGAAAAAAAATTCAGGGTTGGGACCAAATCACAAATACTTATATTGAAAATTTCCAGACCATTTCATTTGGGATGGAAAAGAAAAAGAATGGAAAGAAAGAACAAAAGGAAAAGCAATAGGAAGAATTACTTATGGAACACCATTAGAAAGTGAAATATTCTACCTTCGACTACTACTAGCTAACATTCAAGGGCCTACATCATTCACAGACTTACTCACAGCAAATGGAAAATTATGTAGTTCATTTCAAGAAGCAGCTATAGAACATGGATTTCTTGACTCAAACAACATTGTTGAAATTTATATAGAAGAAAGCATTGGAGTCCAAATGTCATCTACATTACATTGCTTGATCGCTACACTACTAATCTTTTCTGAGCCTCTAAATCCAAAGGATGTAGGGACAAAGTATTATAGACACTTATCAGAAGACTTCCAATGCATCACAAAGAACAACAATGAAGCTTAGATCTTACATCAAACAGTCACAGCAGTGCAAAAATGCTTAGAAGGCATGGAAAAGTCACTAGTAGATTTCAATTTATCGGAATTATTAATAGAACCTAATTGTGTCATTGATTGGACAAAAGATGTAAGAGATGCACTTGCTGTACCAATTCCAGAAAACCTACTTCCTGCTCAGACAAAGCTGAACACTAGACAAAAATTAGCTTATAAAGAAATTATGCAACACATCAAGCACAAAAAACCAGGTGCATTTTTTATAGATGGCCCTGGTGGAACTACAAAGACATTCTTATATTGTGCATTATATGCAAGTGTAAGGCAATTAGGCAAAATTGTTTTGCCAACAACAAGTTCTGGCATAGGTGCTGCAAACATTCCACTGTTAGAACTGCCCATTCTCACTTTAAACTACCATTTGACCATGAAAACAGTATCAATTGTAACATTGAAAAACAAATTAGCCTTGCAGCTCTATTAAAAGAATCTTCACTGATTATTTGGATTTAAGCCTCAATGGCTCATAAACACAACATTAAAGCACTTGACACCATACTGAAAGATTTATGTAACTCAGACGAACTTTTTGGGGGTAATATTGTTGTATTTGGAGGTGACTTTAGACAAGTACTACCGGTACATCCTCACAAAACACAAGCAGAAGTTGTTGACGCAAGTTTAGTAAGCTTCTCACTTTGGTCTCAACTAAGAAAAGTCAGCCTCACAGAAAATATGAGAGCCAAAGAAGACCCCCATTTTCAGAGTTTCTTCTTAACCTTGGAAATGGCAACTTACAAACAGAAAGTATTGCATAGATGAAACTACCACCGCATATAATGTCATCCACAAAGACAGTCAATGCATAATTCTCTAAGCTAATACCTAATATCTTACTAGAATTGCAAAAAGAATACATAGACCCTAACATCTTTTCAAGAAGAGCTATATTGGCTCCAAGAAATGAAGAAATAGATGCAATCAATGAGCTTATAATAGCTAAATTTCAAGGAAACACTCCTACATACAATAGCTTCGACAGCATTGATGGGGAAGATGCAACAAATTACCCACAAGAATTCTTGCATACATTATGTCCATCTGGCATCAACCCCCATGCACTCATATTAAAGCCTAATAGCCAGGTTATTTTGTTGTGCAATTTAGATCCCAGGGTGGACTTTGAAATGGAACCATACTTATCTGTAAAGAGTTCTTCCCCAACATTATCCAGTGCACCATTGCAATAGGACACCACAAAGGAGAAACTATTTTACTACCAAGAATATCTATGCGACCATCATCCTCTTTAAACTTTCGAGTTCAGTTTGAATGCAGATAATTCCCAATTAAACTATCTTTTACAATGACAATAAATAAATCTCAAGGTTAAACCTTAGACCAAGTTGGCATTCACCTAAAAGAACCATGCTTCTCACATGGATAACTATCTGTGGCATTGTCAAGAGCAAGAAAATCAGAAAACTTAAGCATATTCTGCTATGAGAACACAGTTACACCAAACCAACAAGCATCCTTACAAAATGTAATTGCTTTTGAAGTTCTCTTTCGTGCAAATATTCAGCAGCTGTAAGATTCCCTCATAATATTCCCTCAATGCAATAGTTCTTAATACTATTAATTTTCTTATTTTCACTTCCCTGCTATATTACTATGTGTTCTAATAAATATGAATAGCTTCTTCTCCATTATTCAACAGGTCCTAACATACAGATCATTCACCTTGGCTACTTTCACATTGCACAAAGATTTTCTAACTACGACGAATAGCATTATTCTCATAAAGCTAATTGTATTGTACCTTAGTTTATAGTAGTAATAATAATAATAAACACTTCAAATGCTAACATATCATTGTCATTTAATGCTAGCTAATATATCACAGTAGACATTCAACCCATTCTACATTAGTGTTTTTATACTACTAACACTAGAAGTTTTTTATTTTGCATAATTCCATGTTATTGTTGTAATTCTAGATTTCCACACTACCATTTATATCACCTTAGCTATTCTCAATTCAACTTTCCCTAAATACACTCAACAACAAATCAAATCAAATTACAATGACAAATAAAGAAAATACACAAATCCAAACAAACTTGACAAGAGAATTCACAAAAAATTAAACCACATAAGTTTGGTTCCGTCGGGAAACCATGCGCAACACGCGTGGTCTCATGACTAATGACAATAAAATTGCACAAGTTTTGATTTCTCTCGAACAATATTCGCACTTTCCTTCTCTTCAATGCCTAACTTTCTGAAGACTAGAGTGAAGAGTGTCAAAGACAAAACCTATGCATGTATCCACATGCCTTTACAGAGAAAAGTAGGTGCAGCACAATTGAAATCTAGACCTTCATTAATTGAAGAGAGAGAGGGATTTCTATATTAAACAAAGGAAGAACTAGATTTTCTAAAAATGGCAAAGTCACACAATTTGGTGTAGAAAGAAATACAAATAGAAACGGTGGTAAGCTTATATAAATTTTTTTCGTTTGGTAAAAAACAACATGATGATAGATGGAATTGATGTAATCCAGAATTCAAGATAATGATGGTGATGGTGATAAAATCAAATAGATAATGAGGCAGCAAGCTGAATGGGACTGGCAAACAACAACAATCTATGAACCGAAGTGGGCGGCGATGATGAAAGCAAGATGAAGCTAATAATGGCCGTACGAATTTTTTTTTTTTTAATAGGTTGTGGATATAGAGATTGGTTGGAGGTCATTCACTTCAGAGGCAACAAGCTCTAATGATCGTTCAAATAGATAATTGCATCTCGATGTTCTGGTACCAATTTGACGCTGAATGAGTAAGGGGTGGATAATTTCCCAATCAAGGCTCGAATCGGAGGCCAAAAACACCACACTAGAGGCCAGCCCAATGATACAGGACTCTGTGCTTCCACTCTAAGGAGGAAGGGAAACACGTTCAATCCTTACAACACTCTGTATGTTTGAAATATTTGTAATACAACTTTGAACTGATTTCTAGAGTTACAAGCATGGCCTTTATAAGGCAATAAGCTACTAATACATTAATTATGCTCGTTTCCATTTTCAAAGTGGGTGCTTGCTTTATTGAATTTTTTCAACTTCATTAATATAATCTATTGGTATCCCATAACCCTCCGTGGTAGAATAGGGTGGTGCATTAATGGCTTGGTTGCATTTTCTACCATCGTTAGGGTTACTTTCAAGTTCTTCACCTTTGTCAATGAATACACTTAGAAAGCTTCCAACAAAAAACAAAATTGCAGTAAACACAAAACAGTACCTATCTGCCTAACCTTAATCATAAATTCTAATATGCTCTTGAATTTAAAGGAAACAAACTAAGATCACTGCATGACTGCAGATATCATAAGCCGGTCGTTAACCCCTTCAAAACCCTTATTAAATCATATATGTCAAAAGATTCAAGCAACGAAGAACACGGTCAATTCAACAACACTAAAATGAATTAACCAAAACAAGCCTCTTAAACATATTCAACGAATGAAGAAGACGTACGGTGGCACACAAAGATCTAGCGAAGTCGACAATGACAAGTGTCAATTACTACATAATCAACCAGCTAAATCATGTATGTGTAACCCAAATTACTAGGCTACATAATAGTAAATAAGTATGTGGTACTAAGTTTATAAAGAAATGAAACTCAAACTAGAAATTTACATTTTTAGCTAGTCCATATATAATGTTTCTAATGCTGGCAACTTTATTTGACCGAAAAAGCATCAGTCCTTATTTCCCAAGTCCATCTTCCTATTTGATAGTGTTACCCTTTTCCAGTTTCACAGAAAAGGAAACATACAAGGCATAAAGCCAAAGAAACAAGGGAGAAACTTGTAGGCACTAAAAATTTATTCGTGCCGTACCAAAATCAAATTTAATTAATTACTGGGGCCAACCCTTTTAATTAATTTAATCAAGCCCAAAGACTTACAAATCAAGTTCAAAGGAATCACAAGTCAAGCCCAGAGATGAAGCCCAAATGACTCCCAAGTCCAAGTTCAGTCAAAGTTTGGGTCAAAGCCCAAATCGAGGTTCAAGAAGACTACCAAGTCAAGTCACGACCTAAACCCGAACCGGCGCGGTCAAGGTTAAGGTCAAAGTCAAAGTCAAAGGTCAACACCTACATCGACTCACAAGTCAAACATCAAAATCGACTCTCAAGTCAACGCTCGGTCAAAGTTCAAGGCGACTTCCAGGTCAACGCTCGGCCCAAGTCCGAAAGACTCTCAAGTTAAAGTCAAAGTTAAAACAACCGAAAGTCAAAACAGTTTAGGGAAAAGCCTGATTGAAAGGCCCAAAACCTAAGTAAAAGACCGAGGCCCAAGTCAAGGCCCAACTTGGTTTTCATGGGGAGACTTGCCTATAAATAGCCCCCTATCCCCATGCTTCAAAGGGTTGGAAATTCCATCCT
>NCQT01052530.1:15374-26429 GCA_002740465.1 Stenocereus thurberi | reverse complement strand
CTGGAAAATTTGTGGCAAGCCTCAATGCTACTTTTATTGGGTTGATTCCTAAGAAACCAATGCAGCGCATATTAGAGACTACCGACCGATCAATTTAGTCGGATGCATTTACAAGCTTCTTTCTAAAGTTTTAGCCCAACGATTGAGAGGTGTGATAGGGTCTCTTATCTCAGAGAATCAGAATGCCTTTGTAGGGGTTCGTCAGATTCTGGATGTCGTATTCATCGCGAATGAGCTTATTGACTCTAGAATTAAGTCCAAGATTCTAGGTATTGTCTGCAAGCTGGACATTGAAAAGGCCTATGACCGTGTCAATTGGGAGTTTTTGATGTTTGTCTTGAGTAGAATGGGGTTCAGGGAGAGGTGGATCACTTGGATTCAACAATGCGTCTCTTCGGCTTCTTTTGCAGTACTTGTCAAGGGTTCTCCTATAGATTTTTTCTCAGCTTGTAGAGGTCTTACCAAGGGGACCCAATCTCTCCTCTTCTGTTTTTGTTGGTCATGGAGGTTTTCACGAGGATATTGCTTGCAGCCACTTCAGTAGGTCTCCTATCTAGGTTTTCAGTGGGCCGAAGGAACGCAACTACCATTAATGTATCCCATCTTCTCTTTGCTGATGATGCAATCATTTTTTGTGACAATGATTGTGAGCAGATGGTGAGCCTGCGTTGTATTCTCATTTGGTTTGAGGGAGTATCTGGTCTACGAGTCAACTTGGCTAAAAACTCTATTTTGCCCTTGGGCTAGGTGGATAATATCCAATTGCTAGCGGGTGTGTTACGATGCACCATGGATTCTTTTCCTTCCTACTATCTTGGTCTCCCTCTTGGAGGAAAATTCAAAGATAAATCTATCTGGGAGCCAGTAGTGGAAAGATTTGAAAAAAAGCTCTCTGGATGGAGAGCTAACTATCTTTCCAAGGATGGTAGATTCACTCTCATCCGAAGCGTCCTTTCTAGCACTCCCACTTACTTCCTATCTCTTTTTACGATGCCGGCGTCGGTGGTGGCCAAGTTGGAAGCCACTCAAAGGAAATTTCTTTGGGGCTTCTTTGGTGTTGATTTCAAGTATCATTTAGTGAGATGGGATATTGTTAAGCTTCCTATGTCAGAAGGAGGGTTGGGAGTCAGAGACCTAAAGCTCTTTAATGAGGCTTTGCTTGGTAAGTGGCTATGGAGATTCATGAATGAGAAGACCAACCTTTGGAGGAGGGTGATTTGTACTAAGCATGGTGAGGAGGGGCTTGGGTGGCTTCCCTCTAGACCAAATGGTCCTTATGGAGTAAGCCTTTAGAGGTTTATTTGTCAAGGATGAGATAGATTTTTTCCTCATCTTTCTTTTGAGGTGGGCGCTTGCTCTACCATTTTGTTTTGGCATGACCGCTGGTGTCAAGGTGCTCCTTTGAGGGACCTTTTCCTTTTCTTTATACTCTTGCGGAGAATAAAGAAGCTACTGTGGCTACGTATTGTGACAATGTATCTGGGTCGTGCATTTGGTCATCTATTTTTATTCGTGATGCCTTAGTGGATGACGCCTCCCTTATAAGCTTGCTTATTAAACTGAATGGGATTCTTATTGGGCAATCTTCTCTTGATTCAGTCAGATGGGATCTCAATCCTAAAGGGAGCTTTACGGTGAAATCTTATTATATGAGGCTTGCCTCTGTGCCTTCTACAACATTGCATCGAATATGGGGAATCTGTTTTTCATGGAAGATCATTTGGAAATCTTTGGCTCCATTTAGAGTGTCTTTTTTTGTTTGTGAGGCTATCCATGACAGTATGTTGACTTACGATAATTTGCAAAAGAGGGGTAATATCTTGATGAACTGGTGCCCATTATGCAAGGCTGCAGCAGAATCGATGAACCACTTGTTGCTTCATTGCCCTTTTGCAAGAGCTCTTTGGGATCTAGCCTTTAGTTGCTTGGGAGTTTCTTGGGTTACGTCCAATTCTATTTCAGATCATCTCTATCCATGTGAGGGCTTTTTTGGTAGGAAGGCAAAAAAGAAGAATGCTAGATTATTTCCTCATGCAATCTTTTGGAGCATTTGGCGCGAAAGAAATAGGAGAGTCTTTGGAGGTGTGGAGATGCCACTTTAATGTTTTAAAAATTATTTCATCAAGGCTCTCTATTTTTGGGACAAAGGGATCTTTTGTTACTCTTCTCTTGATCTCTTAGATTTTTGGATACTGTGCATACGGGATGTGTATAGCCTTTTGTAGGATGCTATCTTTGCATCCAACCTTTTGTTAATGATATATATTTATTCTTTTCCTTATCCAAAAAAAAAAAAAAGAAATCTTCCTAGTCATAAAGCCTATGAAGCTAATTTAGTCACTACATCTTTGAGTTCTAAGGAAACCTATACGGCTGCTTCTAACGATCTTGCTGGAAGGTATCCTGGTGCCACAACTTCAGATCAATGAGAATGAGGACGAAGCCATAATTGAATCGGAGTTTACTCGACAAAGCTCTGATCTAGGTACTGAGGTTACGTAAGAGTTCTTCAACACCGAATTTTCAGTAGCAACAGAACAAAGACTAGAATAACTCAACAAAAAATTGGAGGAATTACAGAAGGAACTAAGGATGCTATTTTAGAATTTGCTAGAAGAATGGATGCTAGGTGGAATGAACTCAGAGAATCGCTTCATAAGTTCGTGCTGAAAACTTATTGGGTACTGGAGCTCAATTAGATGGTGCTAAAAAGGTTCTATGACACGGAAAAACAACAGAAAAGCCTATTGATTCAGTTTTTGACAACTCTATGAGAGATATTGAAGCTACTACATAAGCTATTGAAGTTAAGTTTTACGCCATAGATGGAAGTTCGAAATTTTATTTCATACTGCTTCTTATGGGGAAGTTTCGCAAAGTTTTTTCCATACTGGTTCTTCCTGCATCTTGATGTTGGTTTTGTGCTTCATTTTTCTTATTCTAAAGTCATTATAAAACTCAAGGATGAGTTTTTCCGAACTGGGAGAGAATGATGCGGATGAAGAAGAAAGGGAATATGTCTAATGTTGGGACTACAGGATCTATTTTAACATTTGAAAACTTATGGTATTTTGATATTTTTATATAATTTTCATAGGTTTATTTATAGCCTATTTTAGACAAATCAAAATAGGGATATTTAGGAGTATTTAGGTAATATTGACTTTCCTATTTTACATATGATGGTCTTAGTTTCCTGCTAGTATTCTTAGTCTATATGCTATTATAAATTGACATTTTGTCTTAGGTTATGGTTGTCAATTATCCATTACTGAATATTGATTATTGAATGAATGTTGATTTGAGCACAGATATGCCAATTCCTTGCCCTTTTCTTTACCCAATCTCTATCACTTCCTCTTTTTGTTGTGCCTCTCTTAAGAAATAGAATTTTGCTTTGAGATATTTTGTCTTTCCATGTATCATAGGATTGTTTGAAATTGCAATAGCAGCTTGATCGTCAACAAAAATCTGTGAGCCATTCTTCTGCGCCGTTTGAAGATCACATATAATCTTATTTAGCCATATAGCTTGATTTTTGCTGCCTTTGTTGGTGCTGTGAACTCTGCTTCTGCAGTGGAGCGTGCGGCAATTTACTTTGAGCACCATGAGAAACTCCAGTACCTTGCAGTGCTTATGATATTATCAACTGATCCAGCCACTTTCAAAGATCCCGCACAACTTAGTGTTTTGGACCTTCTCAAACTTGAAACCATAATCACTAGTACCCTTGATATACCTTAGCACTATTTTTGCAGCTTTTAAATGCATTTTGCTAGCTCAGTGCATAAAATGAGATAGGAGGCTTACAGCAAACAGAATATCTGGCCTTGTTGCAGTGAGTCTCATTAGGCATCCAATCAGACTTCTGTAATAACACTTGTCAAGACCATGTTCCTTACTCTGCTTCTTCTTTGATTCATGGGTGCAGTCATAGCTTTGCAGTCTTTCATCTGAATTTCTTCAGTATTTCCTTTGCATACTTCTTTTGAGAGATGAACACTTCATTTTTGGCTTGTTTGACTTACTGCCCAAGAAAGTAGGTCATAAGACCCAAATATGTTATTTCAAAAACTTGCATCATTTCTTGTTTAAACTCGTCAACCATCCTCAGGTTATTTCCTGTCACCAAAAGATCATAGAGAGATACTATGAAAGAGTCATTGCCCTAATGTTATAGAGTATACTTAAATTAGCTTTTAACAACCTAAGGCAAACTTAAATTCGCTTTTAACAAACCCAAGGCTCAACAAATGTTCATAATTCTAGTGTACCCTACTCTTGGAGCTTGCATCAGGCCATACATATCGTTGTCTTCTTCACTTGGCTTCACAAAACCTTCCGGTTGCTGCACATATAATTCCTTCTGTAATACACCAATTAGAAATGCTGATTTGACGTCTAACTGATACACATTCCAGCATTTCTGTGCTGCTATTGCTAGCATCAATCTGATGGCAACAAGAGCAGAAGTGTCAAATTAATCAACACCATAAACCTGTGCATACCCTCTGACAATGAGTCTGGCCTTGTGTTTGTTGATGGAGCCATCGGCATGGAGCTTTGTTCTGAACACCATTTCACACCAATGACTCTTCTATCTTCACGTCTATCAACCAACTCCCATGTTTCATTCTTCTGAATCATCAACATGCCCTCCTCCATTGCTTTCTTCCACTTCGGGTCTTTGAGAGCTAATTCATGGCGAATGGGTTCACATGTTACCAAATTACATCTTTAATTAATGTCTGAAAGTGGCCTAGTGCCTTAATTGGAGGGTCATCTTTCAACTTGTTCTGCCATTGTTTTGTTGCTTGCTCTTTAGGAAGGCTGACTTGTAGATCTTGTGAAGATGTACTTGCTTTTTGTGGATCTTTCCAACCCCATTTTTCCTCTTCATTGAAAGGTACATCTCTACGGATCATCATTTTTCTTGTTTGATGACGATACACCTCGTAGGCTTTAGATACTAAACTGTAGCCCACAAAAATGCTGAAATTGCCTTTTGGTAAAGTTTGTGACACTTATCCCGTGGAATGTGAGCAAAACATACACACTCAAATACATTGAGAAAGCTTACTGAAGGTTTATAACCATTCCCTCAAATGGACTTTTTTCTTCCAAAGCCTTGGCTGGAAGTCGATTTTGCAGGAAAATGCAAGGCGTGTTTGCTGCTTCTGCCGAGGAAGTTTTCGGCAACTCTTTATTATGCAACATACATTTGGCCATCTCCATACGGATCTATTCCTCCCTTCATTAACTCCATTCTGTTCTGGAGTATAAGGAGCTGTGAGGTGATGTTCAATGCCGGCTTCTTCATAGAATAAATTTTTTAAGGTCTTGCAATATCTATGTGGATTAAGTGCAGATTTTGGGAGGCCCTTGAAGTTGATTTAGGAAAAGGCTTCATCTTTAGTTTACTAAATTGGCAAGCAGCACAATTCGGCAAATGAACAAGAAGCAATGGTAAACCTCTCGTCATCTCCTTTTTCTGCATTCTCTACATCCTTTGAAAATGACAAGGACCCAACCTCTTGTGTCAGAGTTCAGTAACATCGTATTTGGTAGGATAAGCTATATGTTCTTCCTCTATTGGGTTGAATGAGAAGCTTTTACCTCTTATTTTTACCCGCAAAATCTCATTCTCGGTGGCATCACAGATATAGATGGCAATACCAGTTTTTAAGGAACATCTTAAATCTTTTTTTACATAACTGGCCTACAATCAACAAATTCTGATCAGTTTCAGGTACATAAAGAACACCAAAGATTGTTTTATACCTGAACTTGTTGTAATTGCGACCATATCTTTTCCTTTTGTTGAGATATATCTACTGTCTCTAATTCTAATCTTCGTAGCTCCTGTGGACTTTTAACTCCTTAGAGAGTTCTATCGTGGGTCATGTGGTTTGTGCAACCACCCTCAACCAGCCAACATTCTGAGGTGGTAGACTAGCTTTGGAAAACACTTTGCCACGAAAGTATGATCTTAGTCATCTTCATCAGCCCCTTATGCATGAGCATCTGCTTTCTTCCTTTAAACTTTGTTGCTGCAAATGACAGCTTCATGTGTAAGCTGGTTGTACTTGCTGCACTTTGCATCTGATCTCCTCCAATATTTAAATGGTGGATGTCATTTTTGTCGCAAATCCGACATGGTGGGTAATATTTCTTTGGATTTTTACCCTTGCTTTGGGCCCGGTTGCTTGCAGAATTATCGTTGCTTGTCGCGGTGATGACTTTTTTTAAAAACAACAACTTCTCTTGCCCTTTCCTAAGTCTTGCATGCTTGACTGGCAAAGCTCCTTCCTCAATGCCTTTTTGCCTCATAGCCCTCCGTTGGTCTTAAGCGTGCAAGGCGTGTAAGTCATAACAACTGTGCCAAAGTAATCTTGGATAAATCCTTCGTATTCTCCAAGGAACTTATGGGAGCTTCATAATGTTCTGGTACAGTTACAAGAATCTTTTCTACAATTCGAAAATCAGTAAAGGTAGTGCCCAGCCACCTTATCCTGTTGGCAATGCTCAGCAATCTGTCTACTCCTTGATTGCCTCTGACTCTTTCATACTTGGCATCTCGACATCCCTTATCAAATTCAGCACTTGCGTGCCCCTCATCCTCTCTGAGTCTTTGACATCAAATACGAAGATAACTTTGGGCCAGAAGAAGGGGAAACTCGGGATAGCAATCATGCACTTGAGTATTGATTTATCATTCTTTTGTGGAGGAAGAAGTGCATCAAATTGAAACCAAAATGGAGATTCTCCTACATTTACTTTTTTTTGTAATCCTACTCTGTTCTTGACACCTGTGCAGGCGGTGAAGATAATTTGGCTGCAAAATTAGATGCTCTGATTGAGGGTTGTAATAACACATGTCTCAGAAGTGCTCCTCAAATAGAAGACAGGACAAATCTACAAATTACACACCCAGGCTTGCCTCCGGTTACGAAAAGGAAGAGATTGTCTGAGGCTAATTTGGATGTCTACAGTCCTCGTCAGGTGTGTTTCTGTTTCTCAGTCCTTTTCATTAAAACAAAGAAAAACGACTGTCATCCTAAATTGTTGAGTTTGTTGGTTATGTTCCCCTTCAAACGAAATGAGCAAACTTTTCTCTGGGTGGCTTTCTTCTTCCTCGTTTATTTATTTATTTTTTTAAGGGATGGAGGGAGTGGGGTGGCATAGTTCACGCCACTTTGGCAACGAGGATATCATCCAAAGGGGATGATTCTGGTTTTGTGATCAAAGCCCCGAAGTGCAAATACTTATACCTGTATTTTACATAGCAGGAATTGGATCAGATATGCAACGTAAACTGTTGGACGTTACCGACTTACAATGTAGCTGCATCAGAAGGTATGATCTTTTCACATTGACCTAATAATGGGCGATTAATTTCTCCCTGCTTTTGGAAGCTGCTTTGCACCTTTTGTCTTCATGTTTCTGTGGACCCGGATTCTTGATATCCTCTGTGTATGTTCTATTTAGTGACATCTTTTCTCATCAATTTTCTGAAAGATCAGTGAACCCTACAAGATTGGCAGGGACCTTTACTGGAAGCTATGCCTATAATAAATGACAAACTTCAGAGAATGGTTGTAAATGGCATTCTGGTCTTTATCAACTTTGCACGGTGAAGTACAGAAGGAAAGATCTCATTGAGAGATTTCAGAATAATAAGCTATGAGTCGAAGATCTTTTTGCTTTTTCACAGAATAGCATCCACAAGGACCCCTGTGAAGACTGAAGAGTGTTCTAGTGGAAACTGTTAGTAGGATATTTAGCTGAAGTTTCTGGCTTTTTTATAAAGCTACTGGAGAAAACTTGAAAAAAGACATTGGCTTCATGATCAAATGTGGTGACATCAATCCGTTCCCATGCACGAACTAAAGGACCGCAAATATGGTTTGATTTCAGGCCCAAAATAAGACAATCTATTTTCACAAATCCGAATTGACCTGATCTAAGTTGAACTATCCAAAAGTAAGTGTAACAGATATTGGTTTGCTTTTCTGGATACAATAGGCTTTAATATGACCCAACTCTGAAAAGGTCATAGTTTGTCTTGATCCGCTCCAAATATTCCATCAATCTGCTATGACTCAATTTGATTTGAGCCCAGCCTCTATGATCCCCCTTTCTGAATCTAGTCACCAACTCTGCCAGCCGGTGTATGAGAAAGAATGAAGGATGTAGTTAAAAATAGGAAACTATAGAAAAATGAAGAGAATAGAAGGGGGGGAGGGGGTTGGGGTTTGTGTTCCAACAAAGTAAGTCGACTTATATTTGACTATGAATCTAGTACATTATATGAATGTGTCTTTCTGTATTGAAATGTTGTCTTCTTGTTGTCAGGGGGCTTCCAAGCTAGTGTTACCATGAAGGGGCCTGATTTCGAGTGCTCAAGCGAGGGTTCCGTATGTGCAGCCTCTCATGAAGCAAGGAACTCAGCTGCATCAAACCTGTTGGCTAAATTACGAAGTATGGCAGCTGAATCTTAGTTGATCAACAAGCATTTGGGCAGTCTAATTAACCTGCTTTATGTTCTATTCCCGACGAAAAAGAGAATAGAAAAAGAAAAGGCTAAACATCTGATCAGCTGTGGGGCTGCTGGGGGAAAGGAGAGTGGTGGTCACAATGTGAACATTTGTATATGTCTGTAAGACTTGTCAGTATGTAGGCGCATGTGAAGTTTTGTAGATCTAAGACCTAGAGTTCCATTCGGAAATGTTTATATTCTGTAGCTTGTAGTCGTAGAGGCACCCCAAAATCTGAGCCAGAACCCGAAAATTTGAATAAAAATGGTTTCAGTTAAAATAGCTGCTAAATTTTCAGAGCACTTGGTTATTGTTGTATCTTATGAGGAGAAGTGTCGGATTTTCATAAGCCTAATTCAAACTAACTCCCGTTCTCTTTTCCATCATATCAGTAGGACAGCTTGGTTCGATTTATTTAATAATCATGTCAATTTCATGTTTGAATTGGAAACAGCTTAAATTTAAGTAGATGACGTGTTTTTAGTTATCTTATTAAACGGTTAAATCATGATAAATTCACATCAAAAATTGGGTCAAATTGCGTTAATTCGTGTTTCTCAAAATAATTTTAAACGAATTGGTATCGTGTTATTGTATCGGATTAAATTTTGCCTAACTCTAGGCCAGCCAACCTTGTCTTATGTGTAAGATCCATATTCCATCACTTGTGCTTGTTTATTGCAAGAGGAAATTCCCAAGCCTTGCCACCCGAACTCAGACACCCCCTCTCTCTCGATCTCTCGAGATGTCGACGGCGAGAAATCCCCAACACATGCTCCGACTGGTTTTAAGCTGCCGGAAAATCACCGCACAGGTGACGAATCCGATGACGGAATCCATAATCGCGATGGCATCTTCATCGGAGCAGGAGTTCGTCCCATACTACAGAGCCCACATCAACCGCTTTCCGAGGTCTCACCACTTCTGGGACGCCCGAATCGCATCCCGTGTGGGCGAGAAATTAGGGTTCCGATTGAAGGAGATCGGCGTTTCCGACGTCCAGATTGACATCGGGGAGGAGCTTTCACGGCCGCTTCATTATCGGAAACTCGTTATCCCTCTCTTTGATTCCGTCAAGCGTACTGGTGTATCGGTTTGCGGCGCCGATAAATTGCAGTTCTAGGGTTTGGTCCCCTTTTTGTTTTTGATTCGATTTTGGGGAATTTTGGGCGGAGATGTTGGATGTGGATTCGATTTCATTGAAGAAATTGATACTGTTTGTGTATTACTGTATTAATTACAGTTAGGGTTCTTGACCTTTGATTGAATTAAAACAGCGTATTTTTGCTAAAATAAAGTGAATGTTGTGGCAGCAATCGGAATCGGATTGATTCAACCGCTGTTTGAATTTACTCGATTAATCAAATCAAAATAGAGGCATGATTGGAGCTAATTTATGAATTTAGCAAAATTAGGATTTGCGTGGAATAACTGAATTAGGATAATTAAATGTTATATGAGACTACTTTATATAAGATTATTATTGTTATTTGAAAATGAGTGGTTAGACTTTATAGATGCGTGAAGGTATTGAGAGTTTATAGTAAATGTAATTTTTGGGTGAGGTTGTCTTATATAGGAGTTTTTATTTGACATAGTTTTGTAAAGTTGAATCTTTTAAAATTTTGCGGTGGCTAATAATGTGTTTTGGAGTAACTTTTTAGTTTAAGGATGACTAAGAGCGTGTTCGGTAAAACTAGTTATTTTAGTAATTGTTAGTTGTTAGCGGTTTTACTTGTGATTAGCTATGACCCCACTTGTGGTTAGCGGTTAGCTGTTCAATCAGCGATTTAAAATAAATTTGTTTGGTAAATGTAGAAGCTAAGGTAGCAGATTTACATAAAATGATTAATAAGGGTATAATAAATAAAGATTTTTAGTAAATAAAAACGAATAGTTAGTTAACCTCATTATCAACACTTTGTACATAACAATAATTATTATATATCATTATTTTGCACAAGTTTGTTCCGTTTTTAAACCGGCCCAAAGTAGGCCGCCCATGGGCCGACTTGATCCAATCGTTTATTAGTTTGATTGCGTATTTTCTAGCTTTAAACTTGGACTATTTTAATTTGGTTGGAAAATTACAAATACATTAATTGAAAAATTAACTAATCAAACACTCATTAGGTGGTAATGGGCAGGTCATGGACAGGTTGGATTCATTTGACTCATAATCCAGTCCAACCCATTAACAAATGTACTAAACATAACCCATCTAATTTAGTTAATGAGCTGACTTAGTCCGGTTCAATTCAATTCGTTGCATACCCCTAAATACAACAAATAGATTTCTCAAAATAGAGGGAGAGATATCAATAAGTTGTCAAACTACCTTTTGTACAAGCAACATTTCTCACACATTATCGATGCAGATAACTATATTGTTGTTTCATAAATTTCTTTCATGTGATTAAATTTAACTAGATGATCTGATATAAACATGCACAGGTATTTGTCTCGCACAAGCTCATTTTGTCTCAGATTATTAAACAAAGATATGTTGGCAACATTA
>NCQT01052497.1:0-12561 GCA_002740465.1 Stenocereus thurberi | reverse complement strand
AACTCCCCAAGGTGAGAGAGACACGAATATGCCTTGAAGTTCACGTTTAAGCCTTCTAACATTGAGGCTGACTATGAGGACTTGATAGCAGGGATGGAATTATGCTACACGGTCAAGGCAAACTCAGTCAAGGCCTATTCAAACTCACAGCTGGTCGTCAGTCAACTTAACGGATACTACTAGGTCAAAGATGACACCATGAAAGCTTATGTCCGTCGAGTACGCAAAGCCGCCGGGTCTACTGAAGCACTTTTTAATAACACACATACCACGGTCTGGAAACCGCCAGACGGATGCATTATCCAAGCTAGCTAGCTCATCAGTGGACGGGAAGCCGAAGATAATCTAATTGGAAACTCTCTTGGTTCTTTGACTTGACAAGAGCTCTATTTGGATGAATCTCATTAGGGCATATTTAGCCAATGGTACGTTACCCACGGACAACAAAGAGGTAGATCGAGTGAAGAAAGGAGCGCACTGCTTCATCTTATTCGACGAGATCCTATATAAACGCTCCTACGCTTACCCACTGCTGTGTTGCATGACCCCGGAAGTGGGGTAAAAAGTCCATGAGGAAATCCACTAGGGAGTATGCAGCTCACATATCAGCAGGCACACCCTCACAATCACCGCCATCCGGACTAGTTATTAGCCATCTTTATGCGAGGATGCTATGAGCCTAGTGCGCAAGTGCGATAAGTGCTAAAAGTTGCTCCTGTGTAGTAGAAGCCCACCACCCCACTAACATCTATCGCTAGCCTCCTACCATTCGCGACTTGGGGAATTGACATCTTACGGCCTTTTCTCAAGGCGACTGGTCAACACAAATATCTATTTGTTACTGTGGATTATTTCACTAAGTGGATAGAGGCAGAGGTCATCACCTCCATCACTACTGCCTAGGTGAGAAAGTTTATTTGGAAAAACATTATCACTCATTTCGGCATCCCGAGAACAATGATCTTTGACAACGGGCGGCAATTTGATACAAGCAAGGTCACCGACTACCGTAACAACTTAGGCTGTCAAGCGCCATTTACTGTGGTGGCTCATCCACAATCCAACAACTCGGCTGAGGCTGCGAGCAAGGTCATTCTCCATGGCTTGCAGAAGAAGTTGAATAACGCAAAAGGCAAGTAGGCAGATGAACTGCATGGCATTTTATGTTCTCCTCGCACTACAGAAAAAAAGGCCATGGGAGAAGACCCATTCATGTTGACTTATGGCTCCGAGACTGTTCTACCTATTGAAGTACGATTCATACGGATTACATCGCCACTTTCCAAGAAGAACACAACAATGCAGCCTTACGAGAAGCCCTCGACTTACACCTTCTATTTGGGGCAACGCCCTCCTCTATGAGGAGCTTTAAAAGTTACTTGTGGCGCGACTCTATGACCAGTCGGTCAAATCCCATCCCATCAGTTTATGTGACCTAGAGCTACATAGCACTGAGGCTGTGGCTCGAACTGGCGAGCACGATAAGCTCACAGCCAATTGGGAAGGCCCTTACAGGGTAATTAAGTAGGTGCGACCCGACATTTATAGGCTTATTACCCCATAAGGAGCACCCATCCCAAGAATATGGCACAGTAGTAATTTGCGCAAATACCATTTTAAGCATCTCACATCTTTGGTACGATCAAAAACAGCGTACTTATATCATTTTGCATCTCACAATAAAGATGGGCTTTCAGCAACTAAGCCCGATCTTTTCAAGTTCTTGCTATCTCTTCAACCTCAAAGGGTTAAATGCCTTATAGCACAGCCCATAGCCGGTCGCTACACCTTTTAGCCCCCCAAGGGGTTTAAGGTTTTATAAGCACGGCTTATCGCCGATCGCTACACCTTGATCCGCCAAGGGGCTGAGGATCTCATAAGCATGGCCTATGGCAGATCGTTACACCTTAAGCCCCCAAGGGGCTAAAGATCTCAGAACACGACCTATAGCCGTTCGCTACACCTTAAGCCCTCAAGGGGCTCAGGGTCTCACAAGCACGGCCTATGGCCGATCACTGTCCCTTTAGCATGGCCTACAGCTGGTCACTACACCTTTTGTCCCCAAGGTGCCAAGGAACCTATACGTATGGTCTATGGTCGCTACACCTTCAGCCCCTAACCTTTAGCCCCCTAAGGGCTATGGGTGGCATAAGCACGGCCTACGGCCGGTCTCTGCGCCTTTTTGCCCCAAGGGGTTAAGGACCCATATGCATGGCCTATGGTCGGTCACTGCACCTTCAGCCCGCAAGGGGCTAAGGATCTCATAAGCACGGCCTATAGTCCAGTCACTACACCTTCAGCCCTCAAGGGGCTAAGGGTCTCACCAGCATCACCTATGGCCGGTCACTATACTTTTACCCCCAAAGGGCTAAGGGACTCATAAGCAAGGCCTACGGCCGGTTGCTACACCTTTTTCCCCCAAAGGGTTAAGTGATCCATACGTACAGCCTATGGCCAATTGCTACGCCCTCGGCCCCAGGGGCTAAGGGGATCATACTTGCAACCCTTGAATGACTCTTATCCCTTTTGCTACATAGGGTTTCTCACCTTTGACTTGTAGGTTCACTTAGGGGCCGGAGACTTATAATCCCAATGTTAAATTGTACAAAAGGCATGTTGAAACAGCAAGTCACTGAACGTAGAGGTAACCAAATGGAAACTTCATTAATATATGATTCAAGTATAACCACTAATAAGGAAAAAAGAGATCGAAAGCACAAAAGGGGCAAGGGAGGAATAACCGCGGCCACAGACGTTGTCGTCGTCGCTAGCTTCTTTGCCAAAACCATCCAGAGGGGCGGGGCTTCCAGCGTTGTCTGGGTCTTCATCATTAGACACTTTATACGCAAACACAATCTCCTCAAGGTCCTGCTCAGCTTGGACGGCGCTACGGCGGTCTTCAATATTGCAAACCTACGTCTTGAAGAAGCCCTTCCGCTGGAAGCCCACAGGGCCAGCATCTCTTGGAGTTCACGGAAAAATGAGGTCCGCTCCTCTCGGCCACTCTAGTAACCCTCTTTGGCTTTGGCTGCGGCGTCTTGATCAGTAGTCTTCTCATTCTCTAGCTGGCTGTGAGATTCTTTTAGCTGGCCATGTAAGTCTTTTCTCTCCTTCAACAGTTCCTATCTCTCTTTCTCCCGTGCCTCTTTCTCCTTCTTTAGCTTCTCCCAGCGGCATTTGTACTTAGTTGCTGGGTTCTCAGACTTACATTGGCCCTTCTGGAGGTGTTGGATCTTTTCCTCCATATCAGAAGTAGAAGGCGTAGACAACATCAACTTCAGGGCCCTGTAAAAGCCCTACATATGCCATAGCCAACATAAAGGGTAGGGGATGTAAAAGAGATGTAAAAGAGAAGGAAAGACAAGAAAACCGAAACAATACGTTACCTTACCTCAGCGACGGCAACGTGATCGTCGGTTACTTGCGGTCGGCTGGGAAAGGCCGAATGAGTGAGATTCCATGAATGGGCGAGCCGCTCCAACAAGTTCGATTTGGCCAGGGGTTAGCTTCCAAGAAGTTCACCACCCTCACATTCGGTTTGGAGGAGGCCACCGCAACACATCGAGGGACTAACAGACAACTATCCTGAGAGCCTCTGGGAGGTGACAGCCTCTCGTTGTCATCGGGTTCTTCCCAGTGAGCTGACCCTCCTAACCCCTTTCTTGGTGGAGATCCCTCGGCTTCTGTTGCCTCGGCTGGAACTCCTTGCTTCGCTGAGGAGTCGGTGCCGAGGAACCCTGGGTCCCAGGCATCTCATGGCGCAGCCATTTGCGTGTGGTCAACGGGAGAATGTTGACAGCCACTGTAGGAGGTTTTCCCAATCGAAACAGGAACTTGGGCATCTTTCAGAGCACTGTAAGTTAGTTCTCAAATACTAAAAATTGTTCGGCCATGGGGAACTGCGGTTAATGAAACTAACCTTCCCAGCCAGGGACTCAACCTGACAACTCCTTTCCTCCTCCTGGTGCTAGGCGAGTATAACAGCGACTTCCTCAGGGTTAGCATCCCTACTCTTGAAGTGAGAAAGCATCACCCTAGCTTGCTCTGCATAAAGAAAAGGAAAGTCAGGTCTGAACTAAGAGAAGAAGAACACACAAGGGAAACGTGAAGTACTCTTAGAGTATTTCTCAGAAATAGAGCCTAGCAGCCGTGAGGAAAAAATCATTTTCAAAACAGGATAGCTTGGAGAGCCGCTTGAAAGGTTTCCCATCACTTGATTTGACCCTTCGCTGCTCGTGCTCTTTGCCCGCGTCACAAAGGAAGGGGGGTTCGACTGGTCATCCTCCCAAATGTAATATTAGAAGTACCGCGCAGTAGCCCTTTCTTCAAAAGTCGGTTTTCCGAAAGAGTTCGTGACCGGCTTGCCCTCGTTGCAGCTAGGAACGTCAGTCTAACCAGACGCTCAGTGCACAAAGAGAGTTATATTTTTAGGTCTTTAGTTTCGACTTCTTCTTGATGGCCATCATGAAACCTTTTGATTGTTAAAGCTACACCAACCAGTTTCCCAAGCCTCGCTAGGTGCCTTCTACACTGTGTGAACCAACCCGAGCGCTCGGGCCCTATAGGCTAACTTCCTCAATTTGTAGGTAGCGATGAAGGAGCAAATTTTGTGCCCGGACGTATGGACTATTTATGTGGGTGCTAACTCGTACTTGTTAAGAATTTCTAAAATTACTTTGTGAAGAGGAAACATCAAGCAATACGTCAAGGTTGCCCTATAGATCATGATGAGTCTGGGAGGTGGCCTATTCACCGTGGCATCTAGTAAGGGTGTGCAAAATCGGTTAACCGAAATTTCGATTAACAGAAAATCGGTTAACCGGTTTTTCAGTTCAAAAAAATTCCAAACCATAATCGAACCGAAAATTCCGGTTAACCGTTTTTCGGTTAACCAAAAATTTCGGTTGGTGTAAAACCCGAACCGTAAATGAACTGAAAATTTCGGTTAACCGGTTTTTCGGTTTGGTTAACCGATTTTTCGGTTCGGTTACCGGTTAACCGTTTACAAATAATAAAAAACTTATACTTTCTTACCTAAATTTATCATTCTTTTATGTTTAAATTCTTTTTATAAAAATTAAACTTTGGTTACCATTTATAAAGAATAAAAAAGTGCACTTTCTTACCGAATTTTTTTATTTTTTATGCATAATTTTCAAAAAAATAAAAGTATTTTCGATTCGGTTAACCGCCGATTAACCGAATTTTCAAATTATCTGAACTGTAACCGAACCAAAAAACGAAAAAAAATTTCGGTTCGGTTAACGTAATCGACTTTTTTGAAAAATTTGTTCGGTTAACTGATTTTTCGGTTTGGTTTTTTTGATTTTCGGTTTCAGATTTTTTTTATACGCCCCAAGCATCTCAGTCAAGGAGTACAAATTTATACCCCGTAGGCACAAGGTATTTCTCATCTAGCACCAGCCTCTTTAGAGACCACATTATCTTTAGGTTGGAAAAGTGCGAGTTCAACCCATCTCTAGGATCTAAGTGCTCGGGTGCTCCCGGGAAGCGCGTACCTTCTGCGATAACTTTGTAAGACGACCCTTCCTAGCCCTCTTGGTTGTAGAGAGTGAGGAGTGAGAAGTTGAAGAATGGGCTCGCCCCTCCATTCGGAGGGGTTGGAACTAGTGGAACAGAGCTCAACAATCCATCTAAAAGAGTCGGAAGCATAGTGTGAATTACCTGTTGAATATCCTACTGCCATTAGCTCGGGAATGGTTTTTAGCCTCGTAGTGGTTTTAGTCCGAGCCAGCTTGCATTTCTGAACATCAGACAAACTAGAAACAGCAACATCAATTTCCCAGGGATAAACAACTTCCTCCTCAATACTAAGGATGCTAGGGGTGGAGGAATGCTAGATACTAGACCAAGAGCGCGGTCCGGGTTCATAAATAGATACCGCATAAATAATTTGGCTCGCTAAACTAATTCTTTAGGAGAAAAAAGGTCAGCACCCAAACACCGATCTTGGCTGGAAGGCTGGGAAACTGGGGGCGACGACCCTCCTTTCAAGGATCGACCGATTCTTCTGGAATGGTCTCACTAAACGAACACGACGATGATATAACTTATCTAATATTATAAAGATCAGCACCAAAAAAGCAGCACAGAAGCGCGTATTTAAGGAGTTTGAAGGAGGTTGAAGATTAAGGTTGAAGTTGAACAAATTTGTTTGAAGATCTGAAGAAAGGAAGGTTGAAGATTCAACGATGAGTTTAAAGGGAATGAGGAAACCCAAGGAAGGGGGCAGACATTCTTTCTCTGCTAAATTCACTTCTCTCTCTAGGGTTCTTAAAGAAAAATTTATGTCTGGTCTCCACTGAAGCCCTATTCCTCTTATATAGAAGGGAGAGGGAAGTAAATCAGCACACCACTTGAGAACGGGACAAAGCTGGAGCGCCGCCAAGCCACGACACATGGTGATAAAACGTGCATATATATTAAATAAACAAAACAAATAGAAAATAATAGAGCCACAATATCTTGTGCTGGGCCTTGCTGGAAGGATAGGGATCTTGAGCTATGCACCCACGTAACCCTATGCCGTCTACTATACTTTTTGTCCCTAGGGGCTAAGGGTCCCATAGAATGACCTATGGCTAGTCGCTACACCTTTAGCTCCCGAGGGGCTAGGATCCTCCTAAGACGGGCCAAAGATGGTCACTACAACTTTAGCCCCCAGGGGGCTAGGATCCTCCTAAGTACGGGCCAAGGTCGGTCACTCCACCTTAAACCCCCAAGCGCCTAGGGTCCTTCTAAGCATGGCCCATGGCCGATCGCCCCTGAGGGGCTAAGGTTCTCCTAAGAACGACCCATGGTTGATTATTGCACCTTAGCCCAGCAGACTAAGGTTCTCGTAGCACGACCCATTGTCGGTCGATATACCTTTAGCCCCTAAATAGCTAAGGTTTTCTTAACCACGGCCCATGGACAGTCGCTACACCTTTAGCCCAAGGGGCTAAGGTTCTTGTAGCATGGCCCATGGCCGATTACTACACCTTTAGCCCTCAAGGGGCTAAGGCTCTCCTAAGCACGGGCGATGGCTGGTTGCTGCACCTTTCGGCCTCAAGGGACTCCTAAGCATGACCCATGCCTAGTTGCTACAGCTTTAGCCCCAAAAGGCTAAGGTTCTCCTAGACACAGCCGATGGCCAGTTGCTACACCTTTAGCCCCCAAGGGGCTAAGGTTCTCCTAGCACGGCCCAGGGCTGGGTGTACACTCTCAACGCTAACGGGATAAGGGTTCCATAGTACAGCTTTCGATCGATTGGTCAAGGCACGACCCTAAGGTTGGTTGTTATACACTCAGACCATAGGGACCTCTGACCCTATGATACAACCTTTGATCGTCCGCAACTCCCAGTGATCGAGAGACATAACTTTAAAGCAAGAGCATGGAAATTTAAGTAGCAATTAAACCAGCTGAATGACGACGTCACTCTTTTTTACAGGCACGGATAATTACAGGGCTGTTGTAAAAAAAAAAAAAGAGGGACGGGGGCTAAAATGAAGTAAAGCTACAGAAGAGCTTAAGACTATCAATCGTCTTCATCATCTGATGTGAAGAGAGCCTCGTTGGACTGAGTGCTCCCCTCCTGGTCACCTGTAGGTCCTGGCCCCGCTCCCACAGCCGGAGGACCAACCTGGCGAGCCATTAAGATGCCGCTCTTATTTTGCTACAGCCAGCCCTCGAAGATGGACCATCGTAGACCCATAAGGGTAAACTTTAGAATCGCGGCCACGCCCCTACTCAAGATGCCTAGCTCTAGGGCATCATTGACCATGATGGCGTAAAAAGGGGCCTGGACCAATTCAGGAATACAAAACTTACAGGTGTCCTCGGCATCGGCCAAGATGAAGTCTAGACACAAGTCGTGGTGAAGCGGTTGAGGAGGGCAGGCCAGTTCTTAAGTGCCAGTTGAAGGTTTCCCACACATGAAGAGTTATTTCCTCAGTATCAAGATAGTAGGAAAAAACCATGATTGTGTAAGTCTCGACAGCACAAGATGATAGCCAAGCAATAGCAGACATGCAATCCCCTAAAAAGCCCCTTTCTATACGTGGAAGAAATGGTGGATGCTGTATTCAGTTATCGGGAACTGTGATGACACCTAGGGAAACACTTTGACACTAAGACTGAGGCCTAGGTGTTTGTGAATGATAGGAGGCTTTTTATTGAAAATTGACTTTAAACCTGCAGATAGTAAAATCTTGCTGATGCTTGCTCCACATTCTACCTGCACACCCGGTTTAGCTGGACGTGCAGACAAAATGCGAGAGGCTAAATAATTCGGCGAAACTTGGGACCCCATTGGGGGCCCCACAATTATACCCATGGGCCTGAGCCATAATGGCCATCTATGGCCTTTTATGGGCCCTATAGGGCCATCCATCCTTTAGCCCATTAGAGAAATACTGCAGGTGAAATTATGACTTGACCCATGGCGACATGGGCTATAAATACCCACCTATGCACCTCGGGAAGGGGGCAGAGAATTTTGAGGGGATTCATTCATTACGCATAATCAATACCAAAAGTAAACATAAAATTCTCTAAAAAGACTCGCCCTTTTGTCAGTTATCGTCACTATACTGTCTCTTATGGAACCGAGCATACTGATTTGCCCATTAGAGAGGCGTTTCCTGGATCACAATCCGAGGTGGCTCTTTTTGCAGGTCAGTCGCTTGTAGAGTGGATTATCGGACGCACAATCCTTGCCATCACGTAGGACCGTTCTCGTCCCAGGTCATCCTTGAAGCAGAAGAAAGTTCCTTAAACAATTACAATTTTATTTGTTTTTTTTGAAACTATTCTCTAAAAAAAGTTCAATTTTTTTTTTAAAGTTTCACTAAAATTGCAAACAATATTTTTAAATATAGTTTTAAAATATATGACAACGACGACAACAACTCTCAGTATGTCTCTTGCTTTTACAAGATATGGAGAGATCTAGATATACGCAGTCTTATCTTTACAGACATCTCTGTCCGAAGAAAAATTGATTCTAAAAGACCCATATAAAAATTTTCACAAAAAATATTTCGGAAGTTGAAAATCTTTTGCTAGATAAAAGGGAATTAAAATCAGAAATACTGAATGTTGATAACATAAATACATATGAAAACAACAAAGTAGTGGTAAGAGTTGTACCTTAAACAGCAAGCGCGAAATAATAATAACCGAGCCAAGACCATTGTACAACTAGCATACCAAATTGCATCCAATACTAGATAGAATAATACTCAAATGCTATACGATAGCACTCCCTGCACATATAGAATGCAAATGAAGGATAAGGAGCAATCTACCTATGGTCCACTACTTTAATCTTAGATTTTCACAAACTTGTATCCTGAACTATGTTCTCCGTAAGTTACAAATAATTCAAATCATGTTTAATCACTTCCATCCATCTCTTCTTTGGTCATTTGCTACTTCTTCTACATTCCAGAAGGTCAATTATTTCACATCTTCTCACCGGCACATTCACATTCCTCTTCACGTGACTCAATCATCTGCTCCTATTCTCCCTTGTCTTATCTTTTATAGGCGTCATTCCTACTTTGGATCTAATCACTTCATTCATAATCCTATCAAATCTTATGTGGTCATACATTCATCGAATAATTCTTATCCCTATTACTATCAACCTTTGGGTTTGAGCCTTTTTAACTGGTTAATACTCTGATCTATACAACAAAGCTGGTTTGACCACCATATAGTAAACTCTACCTTTTAATGCTATTGGGATCTTCTTATCACACAACACTCATGAAACATTCTTCCACTTTTGTTATCCCGCTTTTATATATTGGCTAATGTCTTCATCAATATCCCCTGTCTCCTGAATGATTGAGCCCAAATATCTGAACTTTCCAACCCTTCGTATTGTCACGCCATAAATGGTGACTTCTTCTTCATTACCCTCATCCCATCCACTAAAACTACACTTTAAGTACTCAATTTTTGACTCGCTTTTAATTTAAAACTCTATACTCTAAGGTATGTCTTCAACATTCTAACTTCTTGTTAACTCCCTCTCTAGGCTCATCCATAAGAACAATATTATCAGGAAAAAAATATACACCATGGCATCTCGTGGTGAATCCCTTTGATAAGCTTATCTATAACTACAATGAAAAGAAATGAGTTTGACATTATTCCTCGATGGAACCTAATGTCAATGGGAAATTCATCAGTGTCCCCTCTCAAAGTCCTAACCTCGTCTCTGCTCCCTCGTACATATCTTTAATATCTCGGATATATGCCAACGATACTTCTTTCTTCTCCAAGCATCTCCATACCACATCGAGTGGTACTCCATCATGTGCTTTCTATCGGTTTATGAACACCATGTAGAGATCCTCTTTTCTATCTCTATACAATTCTATGAGCCTTATTATGACATGAATTTTTTTTGTAGTAGATCTATCTGGCATAAAACCAAACTGGTTGTCCAAATTGATATATCTTTCTTTAACCTCTTCTCAATCACACTTTACCTCAACTTTATAGTGTGACTAAGAACTTTTATACCTCTATGATTATTGCAATTATAAATATCTCCTTTGTTTCTATAGAGTGGGATGACGGTACTGATTCTACATTCATGAGGCATCTTTGTAGTCCTAAAAATAACATTAAGTAGTTCAATTAACCAAATTAGCCTTTCTTCGCCTAGACACCTCCAAATTTTCACGGGAACGTAGTCTGGACCCATAGCCTTTGTTGTCTTCATCTTCCTTGACACCTCTTTAATCTCGTGTTTGTTGATACAACTACAAAACCTAAAGTCTTGTGACCCCTTATGACACTCTTGATCACAGCTCTGAGAATTTGCAATCATCTCACTATTAAAGAGCCTATAAAAGTACCTTCAGCTTTTTTCCTTTATCATTGCTTCCTCTTCTAGGACCTTACTGTCTTCATCTTTGATGCACTTTATGTTTCCCAAGTCTCTTGTTATCATGTCCCTAGCCTTTGCTAACTTGAAGACCTTTTCCCTTTCTTTAGTCTGAACTTTCTGGGATAACCTATTATAGGCGTTATTATTTGCTATAGCAATGACTTTCTTAGCTATCCTTTCAGCAGTAGTTAACCTCCTTTTCTTCATCCGTTCTACTATCGATTGGAGCAATATATGCTCTTGTTTCTTCTTGACCTTCTCTCTCACCCCCTCATCTCACCACCACACTCTTTCTATTTGCTTCCACCTCCTCTGGAGGTTCCTAGGATCTCCTTAGCCGACTTTCGATTGCACTCTGCCATGTATTGCCACACTGTGTGTGCATCCTCTACTGGTTTTCAAATCTCTTCTTCTTTAATCATCTCTGATAACTTATGCACACACTGAATAATTTTAAAATATAGTTGAAATAATATTAAAACAATAAATTTCCAAAAAAAGAAGATTAAGTAGAAATGATCCTTACTCCAACCTTTAACTGGCCAATCCCAAAAATGAAACCGCTTCAATTAGGGGCGTAATTGAGGTGAGCCGAGTTTGGTCAAACTGAATCTAACTTTAGCTTTGATTGAGTCGAACTCGAATGTTCACAGTGGATTTTTTATTTTATATTTCAAGTCTGCATGCAAGATAACTAGAAAATTGTGAAAAAAATTTTAACTTTGAATAAATATCAAGTACTTTAGTATTGAATTATGGACTTCCATGGATTGTAAGCTATTTCCCACCAAAATACCTAAATGAGCTCAGCTGAGTCAAACCTTGTTAGACTTGAGCTCAACTTGATAAATATCTGTTTCCAGCTCAAGTCGGGCAATATTTTAGTCAAATAGAGCTCGATCAGAGCTTTAACTGAATCAAGCCTGAGGACTCGAGGAGCCGGCTCAGTTCTTTTACAACCATATACTCAAGCAATTGTGTTTATGGTGGGGTTTAAGTTACCGAGTATTGAAGAACTTAATAAATAACACATTATTGTTTATTTGTAAGAGAAGTTCCAGAAAAAAAAAATTATATACTAGGGCTACATCACTAGTTAACTTGTTGCAAATGTAAAATTGTCGTTTTGATTATATTGATCTAATGAATTGGTCGTATTGAGGTCCCTCTTCATATCCTAGTTCATAATTTTCATTTTTTTATGCATTCTAGTATTCGAATTTGTATTTTAAAAAACGTATCCTAGAAAAAGGAAATCTCAGCACCTCAATTTTTTTTCCCCCATTAAGGCTCTATTCTTTTCGTGGATAAATTGAGTGAGTAAAAGGGTGAAATAGGTTGAAGTAGGTTGAAATGGGTTGAGGTAGGTTGAAGTTGGTATTTTTTTTTTGAGGTGGGTTGAAATAGGTTGAAGTAGGTTGAAGTGGGTTGAAGTTGGTATATTTTTTATGTGGTGGACTGAAGTGGGTTAAAATAATAAGAATGTAACTAATGTTTGATCATTTACGAAGTTATCAAAATTTTGTGAAATTTTTGTTTATTCTTTTTTATGTTTTATGTTTTATTTTTTTATTTTTATTTTTTATTTTATTATTTTTATTTTATTATTTTTATTTTTATTTTTCGTTTTTCATTTTTCATTTTTCATTTTT
>NCQT01052472.1:0-10418 GCA_002740465.1 Stenocereus thurberi | reverse complement strand
AAGTTCCTTTACCCTATGTTGCATGTCAATTGCCCTTGAGATTCATATGGTTTGACTTGATTGACCTTGATGAATGCGTCATATCTTGGAGTAGGTTACTTGACTGTGGTAGATTTAACTGTGGGACTTTGAGTCTAATGACTATTCATTGCATATAGTCTCTTAGCTCCTTTCATGTGTGACTCATCCATGATTGCATCATTATAACTTGACCTTGTTCTCTTTGAAATCACATTTAGCATGTGCATATGTTAATGTGATTAAGGCAAGTTTTGTTCCATTTAGCCCCATGAGTCAAAAAGCCATCCATTGATATGTATTGTCCCCTTTGCTAGCCCTGTGTGCCCTTCCTCTTATCTTTGGTGTTGTGCCCTATGCACTACGCACTTGACCTATCCATATTCTTCATATCCTTGTTAATGTCTAGTGGAGCAATACTTCTATTTGAGTTGGGTTTCCTTCGGAAGTTAGTTCACCTTGGATACTTTATTAGTGGCTTGTTTGGGAGGATTCGTGATTTGAGTTTGTATTTCCCACGCCATGCACATGCCTTTTTTTACTTCAAAGAAAAGAAATAGAAAAGGAAAAAGGGGAAGCAAAGAAAGAAAAAGGAAAAGAAAAGAAAGAAGTAGAAAAGTTGTGAATAAAATAATTGGCATAAAGGTAATGCAATAAGATTATTTAATTTCTCCTTTGGGGTTTTTGTGGGGTTTGTTGCTCAATTTTCAATTGTGGTTTGAAGTTGTTGTTTTCGCATTAGTTGTGGAAATGTTTTTTGTGCTCCCTAGTCTTTTAACTATTAGCTCCACTCTTTCCAAATTTGCTCCACTTCTCACCCTTTACCCTTGGCCTCATTACATCCTTTGTACAAGTGCTCATGATTGGCATATTGCATTTTGTATCAAGTGGTAGAGAATCGAGAACTCTAACAAGCTTATGGTAGTGTGCTTGATTGGATAGAGTATTGAGTGCACCCTTATTACATATTCTAAACACATTGAGGGGAGTGTTCCACTTTGTCCTAAACTGAGGTTCTACTAGTTCTGTTTACTTACCATTTATTAAGGAAGGTTTTGTCCTACTATATGTTTCGATATTGGGGTGCTTGATGTGTTGCATTTGGGTAGGGTGATTTATGAATGGTAGTGCATGTGTTTTATTGAGAATGTCTCACACCTTAGCTTGATCGCCTTTAATGCATGACCTAACTTGGTTTGTTGATTGTTCATCTCCCTCTTGTGATCACTTATGAGTTACTCTTGCTTATGGACGAGTAAGAGATAAGCATAGGGGAGTGATAAACCTCTATGTTAACCTAATTTCACCCCCTAGTTGATCCCCATCCCAGTATTTTCATACTTAATTTTGCAGAGAAAACAGTTGAATTAACCTCCCTTGTTCGAATTTCGCTCATATAGTGGTGTTCAGTATTTTCAGGAGTTCCTGCCCGGAAAATGAGAAAACATACTTATAATGATGAAAAGAATGGTAAAGAAGATGAGTTCGAGTCAAAGAAGAGATCAGCCAAATGCAGCGACTTAGCATGGGGGCCCCATGCTCATAAGCCTGGTCGCGCCACACTTAAAACATGAAGTGACGCGGCCAGAGAAATGACACGGAGGCATCGTGCCACGTGATACGGTCGTGCCACCCTAGTGCGCAAGCCGACGTCGCACGATTTAAATGATCTTTTCGGGCTGTTTTGGGGGGTTATCTTTTGTTGTTCGTTTTTCTTTTCTAGAGACCACTTTTAGAGGAGATTTGGAGGGTTTCATTAGGAGAGTTTATTCATGTTTTTGGATTGGATATGTCAAGATTGAAGATTCTGCTACCTTTTAACGACAATTAATTCAAGTTTGCTTCTTTCCGCTTTCTCTTTGGTATCGTTTTTTTGGATTTTGGTTGTTTATCCATGTTTATTGAATTAGGTCTTGAGATTGTTGCATTTAATATGATTGTTGGCTAAATACATCTATCTTGGATTGTGATTAGCCCCTGTTATGCCAAATCATATCGTGTTTTAAGTTTCTGTGAATTTTACCCATGCCTGCGAATTGAATTCTCGATTAGCACGCCATATGTTTGATGAATTGTCTAAAAGGGACGTATTTGTGTTCTTAATTACAGTTTAGGAGATCAATGAAAGCAAAATCCTTTAACTAGAGTGACTTTATAAGCAATTGATTTTCCTGACGTGAAAACAGCTAGGGTTTCAATTGGGAATTTTGATTACTAAATCCTGTGACTTTGATTATTCTGGTTTCATGAAAATAGATAACTGAAATTGTTTTAGTCAGTCTGTCGACCTTTGAGAGAAGACATAGATGCATTTTAACTTGTAATCCTTCCACTTCAATCGTTCGTGTGGGTAGATTTGTATGTTCTAGTTCACTATTCAGGTGGCATAATAGTGCAGTGAACCCCAACCTAAGATTCCTGTCGTTTATTGAGTAGTTAATTCTATTAGTTCTTTGCAGATTAAAGTTGCTGACTTTCAATTTCCATCGACTTGGAATGCTCAGCCTAGATTGAGTTAGTTGATTAGTTCTAGTAGTCGAAAGCAGGTTCCCTATGGATCCAACCCGTACTTGCCAGTTGCTAGCTACTGTCACGCCGTACACTTGCGGTAATTTTAACATAAAATACTTATGCTGACTTAATGTGGTTGAGAACATTTGCCAAACTATGGGTTATGTTCATTAGGTTTCATATGCCTCTTTTTGTATTTGGATATATCTTTATCTTGGTCTATAAAAATATGTGCACATTGTTAAGTTTAAGCATTGATATAAGGATCTGGCTTGTAGCACTCCCAATTATAGATTTATCATGTCAACTGGTGTGTGATTCGTTGCTTAGTCCTTGCTTAATTTTGCTTCCTCCGCTTAATTGTATACATGTTGAAGTCTACGGACGTATGATTAGGAATGCCAGGCTTTTGAGTACAAGTAGCTTCCATTCGAAGCATATATTGGTTGATTGATCTTCATGTTGTATTTTTCCTATAACTTGGCTCAAATTTATTAGCCCATTTTTGTTTTGCGGTCTTCACCTCTTTTGCGATTGTATATTTTTGGTTCAACCAATGCATGAGAACAAACTGTGCTCCCTAAAAGTTCTCTTAAGACATTTACTAACCCCAAAATTCTGTGCATTCCTAACATAGCTTCCTTAAGCCATTATGGCATTCATGCTTTAGAAATATGTTCTACAAGTCAGGCCATTGAAATCTTTATGTACATGAAAACTAGGTTTCTTTGCTAGTTGATTGCATGTCTCTGCTCTTGTTCATACACAGATGGTTGTTGGATAATACCAACAATTAGTGTGGCTGGAAGTGCTCTTCTCTGGGGTGACCAACTTAACCCATTTAATTGCTGGCGTAGTCCACATTCTGTGTGTTCGACAACACTCTTGACTGCTAAGTTTTTTATCTTGTGTTGCCACATAGTCTTCATCCTAGTTTTGGTTGATTTTTATGTTACATTCAACAATAACATTACTATGTTATTGCCTAAGACTTTTACTCTATATTATGCATATGTTACTATATGATTTTTGGGTTATGCACATGTTTTTACAAGGACTTTTTTTAGTAGCACTAACATTGTTACTCTTTGTGCTTGTTTATCCGAGAATTGGCCTTCCCTTTTCTTTTGGTCTGAATGGACTGCTGGTGATTTTCTGAAGGGGAAATGTCATAAGCAGAGGCATGATGCTCAAACTTTTGGAAAATAGGACTATCATTTGTTACTCTTATTCCTCATTTGGGTTTGTTTCATGTTATCTAAGTGCTTGTAAATTCATTTTTAGCATGAGTGTATTGAGTGAGTTATGTCACTCTCCCACTAACTCCACATAAATCATCTTATTTAGACATTTGATATGTGTAATGAGTATGGATATGTGTAATCAGTATGGTCATGGTTTGATTATGGTGAGAGCTTATAAGGTTACTTTCTTATGGCTCAAGGTCAGTCCTTTGAATGATACATATGGATTAATTGAATCCCCTTTGTCTTGTTTATTGCTATGCATTGCCCTTGAACCTCTAGGCTTTGCTAGATTCAAATCAAGAAAGATTAACGCTTGAAAGATAGTCATTTTGGTGTGTAAAAAGCAGTTCAATGTGATAGCCCATAAATTGATAATTTCATAGGTGATTATTTTTGTTGAATTTATATAGAAAATTTTGTGTACAAATGATGACGTTAATTTGCTATCTTTACTGCTATTCATGGTGAGTGAAATGGAGTAAATCAACTTCATTTCCAAGCCCATTATTCCTGGTGAGTTGAATGAAGCATGCCAATTTCATTCCCAGGAGCATGAAGCATGCCAATTTCATTCCCAGGAGCATGTTACCGACCGATCTTTTGGATCAATAGACAAAGAGCGAAAAAAAAAATGCTTTTATTAATTAGTTATATGGATAGTTTGTTGTCAGCTACGACTGGTGGTGGGATTTATTAACCGCACTGTTAGGCCTGATATCCTAATTTTGCTAGAAACTACAGTTAATGAACAAAATGTGGATGTGATAATAAGAAAGTTGGGTTCTCTCACTATGACGTGATTCTCAGAGTGAATATTATGCCGGGATTTAGTGTCTATGGAATCCAATTAATATTGATGTGTCAATTCTTGCAACAAAAAGTCGAGCTATTCATTGCCACATTAAGGATAATCTTAATAATTAGCAATGTATCTTGATTGCAGTTTATGCTCCGGCTCATGAGCGAGATGAAGATGCTTTTTGGCTTAATCTCAAACATTTAAATGATTCAATTAACTTACCTTGATATATTATGAGTAATTTTAATGAAATGATTCATTGATCAGACAAAGTTCGAGGAACCCTTTAACTGTATAGAAAATACAATGATTTAACGACTTCTTGACTACCACTGGAAGCATTGATACAAATGTTCGAGGAAGAATCTTCACTTGGAAGAAATTCTTAAGATGACAACTTATTTGTGAAAACTTGTATAGAGTAATATTTCGGGAAGATTGCGCACACTTATTTCCAAATTACTTACTTATTAATGAGCCATTCACGTGCTCTGATTGTTCTTTTATCTTTCTTAATATTGAATTAGCACATCAGTCTAGGAGATGTACTAACTTTAAATACCAACATTTTTTAGCACAATACCAACAAACACATACTATAGTGAAGAAAAATTGAAAAATGGGAATTCGAGGAATTCCTATGTATAGAGTAACACAGAAATTGAAAAAGATAAAGTTAGATCTCAAGTCCTGGGGTAAGAATACTTTTGGGAATTTTAAGAATAAATTTGAAAGAAATGCAGATAAGCTCCTCCAAGTCAGGGATGGCAACGGGTCGGATTCGGATAGGATGTATAAACATCCGAATCCGATCCGATTAATACTCGGATCCAAAAATCCGATCCGACTCCGATCCGACGGAGTCCAATATAACATCTGAATCCGAATCGGATCGGATCAGATGAAATCCGAATCCAATCCGATTATGTTGGTTTGTTTGCTATTTTTGAACGTTTTTTCCATTTTTCTTGTAATTTTTGCATGATATTTCCTCCAAAGCAATTAAACTCCTAACAAATTATGTTTGTCATTCTTGTCATTTAGCAATGTCTCAATAAATTATACAAATTACACACTTTTAACAATGTCTCAACAAAAAATTCATCCAACTTAACAAAGGTGAAAATCAAGGCTACTAATGCTCTCCCAAAGCTCCATGCCTCTTGCTTTCCAATGTCCATGCTAACAATCAATGTCAATTATTTCGACTTTGGACCTACAATGTATAAAACAATTAATACACAATTAGTGTAAAAACTTAAACTTTATTTTAATAAATAAAAGTAATAGGAGACCAAAATTATCTTGATGTTTACTAATTCAACTTAAGCATCACAATCAAACTCCGCATCCACATCCTCATCAATAGTTCCTAATGTAAATAGGTTATCTTTAACAGCATCTACAAAGCAAACAATAAAATTACATATAAGAATTATATGTAATAGCCACAAGTAAATATAAACTTAAAGAAATACTTTATAACTTACCTTGAAATATCATAAATCTCCAACTTTGAAGACTCATCATAGCTTCAACTGTTGATGGATGGAGTCTACTACGATGCTCACTAATTAGTTTTCCACCTTTGCTAAATGCACTCTTTGAAGGAACAGTAGAAATTTGCACTGTAATTTTATTCCGAGCTATCTTCGAGAGGATAGGATATTTGCCCGAACTTGCACTCCACCAAGCCAAAAGGCCAGATTTTTGTTCATCTAGAACAATTCTATCCTCCTCCAAATAAGTCTCCACTTCAGATCGACAAGTAATTTTAGGCGGTATCTCCAACACATACTTGTCCCACGAATTCTCATAATCATCTATCTCATCGAATGGTCTTTTCCCATAACTAACATTGGACTCCATGTACTTTGAAGGAGACTCATGTGTGGAATGCACCTTACTCTTATAATAATCAACTAATTCAAACAATAATTCCTTGATTCTCTCACATTCAAACTCATAAGAATCACCATAAATGAGATGAAAGTAAAATGATACACATTCCAACTTCCTTCTTGGATCCAAAACTGAAGTTACCACCAATATGCCACTAATTACATTCTAATACTTTTCAAACTTTTCAGTCATATTCCTAGCCATAGACTCAATCACATTATTCCCACAAACTAACCATTTTCTCAATGGAAGCCTAATTTCACAAACTTTTTAAAAATACAAATTTGCCGTTGGATAATGTTTACCTGAAAAAGCTTTAGTTGTCCTGCTAAACAATGCCAATCTATCACAAATTTCCTTAGCCATTTGCCATTCTTATGGCGTAGGTAAAGCAAACTTTTCAACTTTTCCTTTACTATTTTTCTTCAACCTAGTAAAAGCATATTTATACATTATGGTAGTCTCTAGCATCTCATATGTTGAATTCCATCTCGTCTTATAGTCTAACTGAAGCTTCTTACCCCCACCAATCTTGTAATATCTACAAGCATCCTCAAATTTCTCAAACCTTTTTGGAGTGTTAGTCCAAAAACCAACGGCATCATGAACTTTTTCAATGGCATGAGCAATGATATTTAAATCATCTCTAACAATCAAATTCAATATATGAGCACAACACCTCATATGTAAGAATCTACCATCCAAAATAAAGGTAGTGGGGTCAAGTTTTTGTAGCAAATTCTCAATTACACCATCATTGGCAGTACAATTATCAACCCTAATAGTAGAAATTCTCTCATCCAAGTTAAAATCAACCAAGCATTCAAGCAACACCTTGGATATTATCACCGCATTATGTGGACATGGTACATATGCATACCTAATGGAATTTATAAAACATAGAAATATGCAAAGTGTAAGATTTACAACATCACATTAAACACAAAATCAAATTAATTAGCAACATAAAATGAATTACTAGAAAGCAATTAAATATTATTCTTACTGAATAAGTAGACTTTATAAAGTTCAATCATCATCGATGAAATGAGCAGTCACAGCCATGTACCCTTTCTTTTGAGGCTTTGAAGTCCATATATCTGAAGTAATGGCAACCCGTCCCTCTTGTGATCCCACACACTGGAGGTTAGCTTTCTTTTATGCCCACTGTCAACATCAACATCAATTGTTTGACAAGTACCATGCTCATGATTGTTTTTTGCAGCAACATTATCTCTTTCACTAGGAGTACATGATTCACCATGCATTGAATCCACATCAATAGCATTTGAAGAGTCACAACGACAAATCATCTTAATTTGCACTATTCAGAAATGAATTAATATGATTAGCAACTTGGAACAACCTAAATTCTTAAATCTCAATGACTAATGAATTTACCAAACAGATATTCTTAAATCTCAATGACTAATGACTAATGAATTCATAAATTTTTAAATCCTCTCAGGAAACAAGCTAGCAGTAGCAACCCACCACCACCACCAGCACCATACATAGCAGCAGCAGCATCAGAAAACCCATACATCTGGAAGTTGAATAAGGAAGGAATAAGGCCACCGAAACTGGCAGACAGTGCAAAATTCCCAACCTAGCAGTAGCAACCGAGGGAAACCCACCAAAACCCCCCAAAAATCCAAACCTATGTTGATGAAACTAGTTGTTTTCAGGGGGTGCAGCAGTCTCTGGGCGTTGCCAAGATGGGTGATTAGGGATATTAACCCCCCCAGAAGTGGGATTCGATCTCGGATCTATGGAATTCTTCCCCCTTCCATAAAGAGGGACCAATTTTTCTTCCTGAATGAGGGCTTTACAAACAAGGCATTCTTGGGATTGGGAGTGAAAATAAGCATAAGAAAACAGCTGCAAGTTTAGAGAGAGAAAGAGCAAGAGGGACTTACAACAGCATAGGCAGCACAGAGGACAGTTCACGGCGGAGAGGCACGACGGCGAATGGCGAGCAGCGTGCACCACGAACAGATCGAAGCCTCGAAGGACAGAGAGAAGGTAGCGAACAGTGGAGACTGGAGAAGGAAAATCGAAGCCTCGAAGGACAGATCCATGTTCTTTGCGGCCGGCGACGAGGTGCGTCGGCGAGTCGATGACAAGGCTAGAGAGAGAAGGCACTCATGAGGGAGGGCTGGGACTCTGGGAGGAGTGATTGACTGAATGAACTAGGGTTTTCTCTAGCTTGGGCCTTCTAGACAATAGCCGCAGTCACGCACACGCACACGCAGGCGATTTTTTTTAATTAAAATAATAATCGGGTTGGATTTTTTGTCGGATCGGATGGACCTAACTCCGAATCCGATCCGACCCGTTCAGATTCGGATTTTTTTTAGTCGGATTCGGATCGGATTTTTTAAAATCGGATTCGAATCGGATTTTTTGTCCTCGGACGGATCGGATGTGCCTCGAACTCGAACTACACTGCCATTCCTATAGAAAGCCCTCCCACCTGAAAGTCCCCTTTCTTGCCAAAGGACCCTTCATTTCAATTTTAACCACAATTATCAAGAGTGGAAGTACTGCACACCATTTAATTTTACAAAGGCCTCGTTGTAAGTTACTTGATGAACTTATATTGGGGAAAAAACCAGTGACATACTCACATACCATGATTTGGAAAATAATCTAGCAGTTCTGTGCAACCATTGTTTGCAAGCAGCAGTTACGTGTGTTCAACTAAAAACAGTAAGTAAGATGCAAATAACATGACAACAATGATGCAGCAAAAGTATTCACTTTATTAGTAACAAAACACTCCTGTCTTTCTGGACTGCTGGGGATTTCTGTGGCTTCAAACTCCGGAGCATTGGCTCCTTGACCTGTCTCAAGGTGAAAATAGCATCATAGGTCTGAACTCCATGGTGTCTGCAGAATACCGCCCCACATCTACCACATTTGCAGGCACCCTTACCCGGAAAGCAAAGAGGGCAAGTCAAACATGATTCCAATAGACTGACTGCCAAGTGTCAAGCCGATGAGTAAATATGGAACATCTAGGCTACAGTGACGAATCATCTGGCTCTATATTTTGCTTCTTTTATGCAGAAAACCTCAGTCCTGAGATAATTCTCCTCCCTGCTGTACAACCTAAACAAGAGTCTTGTACTCTTACCAGCAACAGGTGGAATATCTGATTGACATAAAATGCACTGATAAGAACATCCATTTAAGATGGTCGGTTCGGTCCTTGAAACTGAACTGCTATCTTAAGTTGTCAAAAATAGCAGCACAAAGACCACTGACTGGGCAGACTTCCATTGTTTCGCATGCCTCCAACTCGCATTCGTTGAACCATTTGCAACAGCAGCATCAAACAAATCTGGGAGTAAATTGGTGGGGTGCACCAGGCCCATGCAGTAGTGTAATGCATGGGCGACGCTTGTGGGTCCGAGCAGCAAGCTGCTGTGATTGACCCTCCCCCTTAAAAAATTAATTTAATATCATTATGGGTCAATGACCCATGTATCAGATATTAAACTGATAAGAACAGATACTACACTTGATCTTAGCCAAAAGGCCGAGAAAGGTATGTTTTGTTTAGTCTCAAAAACCTTCCTTTATTTTTTCTCCACTCATGTGCTCGCCTATTTCCAACGATGTGGGCCGAAGGTAATCTCAGATGCTAAGAGCTCTGCTACCAAACACTTACTCACAAATGATCTAGATAGGAAACTACCTTACTCAGCTATGAATGCGCAAATAACAGAAAGCAGCCAAAACTTCTATAAATAGTTGGAGAGAAACTCCAATACTTAAAACTGGCACCCAGCCCGAATTCAACAAGTCAATGTAGCCCAAAAGCTGATCCAACCTAAACCTCAAATGAGGCAATCACAAAGACTTTTACCTCCTAAAGCATAATTGGCCACTGTGCATTTCATTGTGCAAGCTTATATTGGACGAACCAACAATTG
>NCQT01052452.1:7602-18841 GCA_002740465.1 Stenocereus thurberi | reverse complement strand
GATTTGGGATAAGCAACGTACACCACTTAGTTTAACGTAAGAAATTTTGTTATAAATGGAAACATTATATTAGTGACTGTGTAATTAATAATTCATACCAAAATTAATACAAATACATAGTATCAATAAATTAGTATTACAATAAATGAAACGTAATACATATGTAGTATTACTTGGTAATGATGATGTAGTCAAGTTGTAACCACTTACTACAATACCTTGTTAAGAAAGTAATCAATTTTCACCACAACAGTATGATGTGGAAAATTATACACCACGATATCCTATATGTCATTGTTCATCTGTTATGGTAAACACTGGCACCATTTTTACTACCTAGAAACTCCCAGTGGGTTATCTAGGCTCCCCTATAAATTCAGAACTACTTTAACAAGCACTAACTACGAACCTAAGCCTCACCGCACACCATAAACACTTCTGTTTACTAAAGGCTTTAATCAGGAAGGGATGGACATGGATGATGCATTAAACTCTAATGCATCTTCCCTAATTAAATAACAATAACTCCCTCAATGCAACGTCTCCCATTGCACATGGGACATTATGCAACTATGGTATTTTAGTTGACTATATGGTTCACCCTGATGTGCGCAACAAACGCCGAAGTTTTGATATGAGGTATACTCGGTAAACTCACTTATGCTAATAATTGTGGTTACTTTGTAATTGAATATTTATATTCGTAATATGCTTGATGTGTGGTTCAAGCGCAGTCACACTAGGGAAAATAAGGCAATTCTAATTTCTAAGTTGAAGGATACATTGAACAACCTTAAGTCAAGTTTGCTGGAGAATGGTGTAATAATTCGAGCTTTTGAGGGCTCCAATGTGAGCTTCACTACTACCTCTCTTCTGCTGAACAGCACACGAAGGCATAGATGTGTACAAGTATAATTCTACTATTCAAGTTGTTATTGGTCTTGGCTTGGATAAGCACCTAAAACCAAGCTGCATGAGCCTTTTTTATTTTTGGTGTCCTTCTTCCCAACCCCTGGCTGCAGAAGTTGTCCTACATAGATATGTGTTTTGGTGTTGTATTACGCTGGGTCTATAAATGAACAACCGAACATGTGGACATATAAGATGTTATTTTTGTCAATGTAAACTATGAAAATAGCATTGTCTATGTCCAATATATCAAACCCATAAAATATGTCATGCATTTGTGCCCATAGTACAACTTCCGTATGTTAACATAGTTGGGTTGGAGGGAAAGCTATATAGGTAGGGAATGCCAAGATATGGTGGCATTAGGCTTCACAACTAACATCATCTAATAGATTGGTTACTTATCGATGGATGTAAATGTACCGACCATGTATATATATGTATGTGTATGTGTGTGTGTGTGTGTGTGTATATATGTATATTGACTTAATATATTGGATATTACATATCTGTAGGTGTAATTAGGTTAAATAAGCTCATTCATGTAGCCGATGAGTAACATTGTCAATGTTTACAAACCATAAATATACTACATACATAGGTATACATAGGGTTGTGAATGGGTTTGTTAGAATTAACTTTAAAAAGTTTGACAATGTAAATTAATTGTCTATGCACGCACAATATGTAATATAAATTTGCACAAAATTATGCTTTCATAATTATGTTAAACTTTAACATAGCATACACACAATAGGGGGGTCGTTTACTTGTGTACATTGCTGATGTTTTAATTATAACGATCTCAATATAGTTAATGATTTGTATGACGTGTATACCCTAGCCAACATGAATGTTCAAATAGCATCTTAACAAATATGCGTATGGAGATGCATGCGCATACCACCATGAAAATGATCTTTCCCACCATGGAATTTTCATATACCGCCACACAAATATTGTTTATCACATAGTATTCATGTTTGTAGGAGGCGAACTATTTTACCCTCTATGTTAGTTGGGGTTAGTGAAAGGTGATGTCCAACAGTAAAACTATTGTGGTGACAGTTAACATAAAAACTTCTTCAATTAGCATTTTATAGTGCCATTCGTTTCCTTCCATGGTTTTTTGTGCTACACTCGTAGTAAATGCGGCTACGAAATACACTACCCATGATAAACAATGGTGTGTTATCCAACAGTAAACATGTTCTGCTATAGCCAACCTAAAAACTTCTTCAATGAGCATTTTGTCACATGTCCATATATGCAATGGTGTTTTATTATGGGTGCATGCATGGAGGACTGACCATTTAGACATATAAGACGTTATCTTCTTAAATAATACACTATGAGCATAACATTGTCTATGTCCACCATATAAACCTTAGTCCATATGTCTGGTACATTTAGATGTGTCAAGATGCCAACTATAGTATTTTTGTGTAAGTTTGGTTGCTAGGGCAGGCCATATAGATTGGGAATGTCAAGCTATGGTTTTGTAAGATATCACATATGGCATCTTTTATTGCTGGATCTTTGATCCACAGATGTGTATTTAACTGTACGCCTATGTTTATATATATATATATATATATATATATATATATTCTGGTTAACGCCTAGGAAGAGAGCAATTCACAAAATCAGATGCTCCCATCACATTGGTAGGATGTGTTCGGAAGGCTTTAACAGTCCTCTAGTTGAATGTCATCCTACTCATCCCATTATATATACAACAAGAATCTGTACATGAAAGCTAACTAACCTTTGTGATTGTGCATCATCCACATCTATGGTGGGACAACTAGAACTTCTTGTACATCAGTTGTGACATATATATAGACATACACTGACAACAGTTAGGGAAATACAGCCCAATAAATTAGGTTTACATCTGCTCCCTATAAAAAGGGGGTGGCTATGTACTAGTTGCTAATAGAAAACTAATAAAGGGAAGTTCCTCATTTTTCTACTGAGTATTTCGGCTAAGCATTTGCCTTGTAGTTAACAAATATTCTTCTGTTTGAAGCACATATTGTCCACATAAAAAGCAAGTAGATCTATAAAATCATCACAAACACTTTACAGTTGTGACCACTTTAACATTGTCCAACAGATTATTAAAATTGTCAGATTTGTTTGTGATTCAAACTTAAAATTATTGTTGGTAGTGTAGTACTAGTATAATAAAGAGACTTACTTGTTTTGAACAGGATAAAAGAACTTGTCTGATCCCCCAAGTGAGAATGCCCTGTAGGTGTCGTACTTCAGGAGGGCGACACCAACCTTCTAGACATTTAATATTTTGACGTACTAATTCAACATGATACAAATCATAAGTGTTTATTGGTTTGGCTTTAATTGTTCCATAAACTAGTTGGAAACATTCCTTCTAGTTAGTCACTTTGTTTGTCGGTGAGGAGTCATACAAACACATATATCTGTGTTTTGAATTATTTGACATTAGCAGTTAGTGCTTCGCGTGCCTGTTAGATAATGCCAATAACACCTGCTAGTAGAATGTTAGTGTACATCAAAGCCAACTATGTACTATACGTATCAGGCCAATATAAGTAAAAAGTGCAAACCAAACCTATGTCACATGCTCAAACATGTGTTTGTTGATTTGGGCTGACAAAGTGTACCCCCCCACTGCTAAATTGCTTGTTGTTTCAGAATGGAATGTGAACCACTGCAGGGCACCCATGTGTGTTAATTTCGGGATATGTGTCCCACTTCCCCCTCTCCTTATTCACAAAATCAAAGCCACTTCCCTTACTCTCATTGTCTGAATTCCCTTTAGGGATTTATGTGCCTTTCTTGACAGGGCTTTGCATTTATTTCCCTCCACTTTGCAACTCTATCACTAACACCTGCACAATACACATCATAACAAACATATTATAGTGAGCACATAACTCTATCGCTGTGAATATCGCATTCGCTTCCTTGATTATTACCACACCCAGGAAGGGGTTCCCATATAACTGACTATCATCTATTTACCTATTAATTACAACATGTCTACTACAGTATACATATATGTAGATTTCCTCTATTTACCTATTAAGTGCAACATGTCTACCATGACATACACTAATTGCAATATAGGTTAGCAATTGAATCCTTTATGTCTAATACCTAAATTTAGCAAATTTAAATTGTGCTACACATTGACTGCTAAATTATGAGCACATAATGTGCATTTCACTTATAATGTTTTAACCAACCATCCTTTGCTACTACAAGCATTGTAATGAACATGATCTCACTGAGTACAACTGTTATCCCTTGTGTTCCCCACATCCCTGCACTAGTTCTTACGTGCAACCTACCATACTATAAAAATCATTCTCACAGTTATCAATTTCATTAGTATGACTTACAAAACATTAGCTTCTCTACACCTGTTTATTCAATACAGCAAACCTCGACCATAACAATGATACAACAATGACACTGCCTATTCAATAATGTCATCCACCATCTCCAACCACCAATAACAATTACATACAAGCCACATATTTTCCTTTATCCCTCTTCATTATAATTTGACGCACATCCTAATAACATAAATCCATATAGCAAACGATGCCTTCTCTCAATGTCCTCCACCAATGTAACTGACAACTCAAGCACTAACTTACCTCTCAACTTGTGTCAGCAAATACATAATCCCTAGCTCTCAACTCGATACCTACCCGTATTACATGTATGTCTACCAAATCTGCACATCGAGTTTGCTTGTGTATGTTATTCATATCTAAATAAACAAGTTATTCTAGTATACCACGCCTTGGTCTGCAGCCTACCAATGTCATGCCATCACCTTCCCTACAATGGCCTATAACTTATCGTCTCCAACTGACATGATTCATCCTCTTCCAGAATCACACTCTAACACACTTGCAGCTTATATTCATCGCATTCTTATATTTTCATGACCTCTGTTAATCTCCTAATATTTTCCTATTTAATGTGTGAATTTTACATGTACACAAAACCATCAATTTAGATGCCAGTATGTTCTAGAAAAGTAACATAATAGCCAGACAACTGTACATATTGTATATCCTATACTTATCAATTCACAAAGATATTAGCAACATTTGACATACAAATGCCTCAATCAATTGCACAAGAGTGCAAATCACTAACAAATAATGCAAGTCACAGCCTCACCCACCATTTGCAGTCCATCTCATAAATTCAAATCTATAGTTTGAAGATAATTTTGCAAAGATTTTTACTTACCTCTTTCATTTACAATGTTGCAAAGCAATAACACCAATCCTTCTACACAACCTCTCCAAATTCTTTGAAAGCTTTCCATTTTATGTGCAATTCTTGTAATTAGGGTTCTTCAAAACACAAACTTCTCACTACCATCTTCTCCTCCGTAATGGATTGATCACGACCTTCACTTCCCTTCTCCTCCATTCTTGCTTTATCACTTTCTCCCCCTTTCTATCTCTAGCCTCACCTCCCTGTTGCTCGCTTCCAGAACAGCCTCTGTTCCTTCTCACGTAACTTGCTCTACACAAATTTCTCTAGAAAAACATCACAAAACTAAATAAGGGCAGTATTGTAATTTTGATTGCATTTTCGATTTGACCTACCTGTGTTTTTCCTCAAAAAGCAACACAATTTAGTTGTAAAAAAAATGAGTCAGTTGAGGACCATTTAATCAATGACGCATCTTGCAATTTTCCTTATGGGTTAGGTCTATTTTAGCTAGTTCTAATTTGTCCGGCATCAAGTACCAAAATAATTTAGCTAATTTCATTAATTCGCATAATCACATGTCAAGCTAATTTAAAGAAACTGATTAATTTCACATAATCACATAATAAATCAAGAAAATCTTAAAAATTAGCTCACTTAATTGAATATTTTCAATTATCATGTAAAGTTAGTCTCATACAGTGAATAAAATTATTATCCTTAATAATTAGCGCTAACTTACATTTCTCGATTATTATAATTTAATTATTGTGCATATCCTAATTTTCTGGATTATTATAATTTAATTATTGAGTATATCCTAATTAGGGATGATAATGGATCGAATATAGATCATATCGAGTTACATCTGTATCCATATACATTTAGCTCCATCCCATCTTTAGTCACATTCAAATCCATTTATTTTCATTTCAACCATCCATATCCATGTTCTTTCGATGAAATGACTTATTGATGTCCAGAGGTTCAATGAATACTCTTTCTATATATTTTATAGCCAAACCAACGTGTTGTTTTTTTACCGTTTGATCAAAAAAAAATGCAAATTTGAAAGTAAATACTAATTAAAATGCTTATAAATTTAGATAATAAAAATGTGCATAAAGGACGTATGAGTAGTGATTACATGCTTATAAGAGGACTAATAAAAAGTAACAAATAATGATGATGACGAAGGGGAAGGGGTTTGTTCATTATAGCATATTACGTGCTCTAATCTACTCCAATCTACTAACTACTCTTGCAATCTATTCTAATCTTCTCCAACCTGCTTTAACCTTCTCCAATCTACTGCAAACTGCTTGAACCTACCTCTAATTGTCTAAACATGCTCAAAGTTGATACAAACCGCTAGAAACAAATATATTAAATCTTTGGCATGAACAAGAAGTTAACCTCGACCCACATAGGTAAAAATCATAATTTTTTAAACAATTTTTTTGAAAAAATTATTAATGACAAATTAAGGAAATGACAACAATGTCGACATAATGTGCATAATTAAGAAAAAGACATAATGCACCGTATACAACTTCAGTCAAATGCATGAAGAAAGGAATACCGACTTTGCCAAGACTAACAAACTTTGTAACAATCTCAACAACTTTTTTGTTATGACAAAATGTGTTTACATAGTTGCAAATGGTTATCACAATTTTTTGATATATGAAAAATATTATTGGTTCACAAATTAATGCTTGCAATGACATATAACTCCTTTGTCGCATAGTTTTTTTTTGGGGGATGCAAATTATTATTATAAAAATAAAATGTTACAGCACAAATATAGTCATCGATAATCATAAAACCATCAAAATTGCTCCAAAATAGTCCAAAATGTGTCAAAACACTCTAATCTGCTCCTAACTTGCTCTAATTTATTAGTCACTATTCCAACCAGCACACCTTAGTGAGGAATAATTTAGGTGCATTCAACACCTAACCTGGTATAATCATTCTAATCCTTCTCACTTCTTCTTTTTCTTTTCTTTATATCTTTTCAAACATAGTTATGGATATTTAGAATTATGATTGTGCCGTTAATCAATTTTGAGGTGAAATTTGAGATTTGTTGAGCCACAATAGCCACCCTTCTTTTATTGTGCATTTTGTTGTATGTGTGTCTGTTGGTGGTATGTTTTATTTTGTGAATATTCGTTCATACTATTTAGTTTTATGCTTATTGGTGGTGTCATGGGTTTGTATATATTTGAAGGATTTGAGTTCTTTCTTTTGCAATTGGATTGCTTATGCGATTGCTTTTTGGCGCCGTAGTTCCCATAATGAGGACATTCCATTTGTATATATTTTTAAAAATTTCAAAAAATTCAAAAAAGAAATTTATTTTTCTTTAGGGGACTTGTGTGCATACTTAGGTGAACGATCCCTTGTTACTAGATTATTGAATTATATGTAAATAGAGTTTGGATGATGAGATATCTAGTTGAGGATGTAGATTTGGTTTTTCATAATAACCTCATCCCATGTGTCTGATTTTGTACCTACCTTCTCTCTTTATCAAGAATTCTTTGGGTCTTATCATTAAGTTGGCATGTGAACCTTTCGTTTGCTGAAGTTGCCTTCCAAGCACTTGGGAAAATGCACAAAAAAAGTGTAAAAATGTGAATAAAAACTTGCGCACCAAATGTTCATAGCCACTATATATCTTTATTTCATATCTTTAATTGGCTTGATTATGTGTTATTTTACTTGACTACATATCTATTTGGACAATGAAATAAGTACTTAGCACATTCTATAAAACCCCTTTTTAGGGAAGGCCTAGATATTTGTAAGCTAAGAGGCTTAGAGTGTATGCATTAACATTCTTGAAAAAGAGGGGTGGAAGGGAAAAAAGGAGCAAACAAGGCAATTAGGCAGGGAAACGAGGATTATGTCAATTTTAGTAACTTTATTTATAAGGATTTATATACATTTGCACATGTACCTAGGTTTACATATCATTGCATACTGTTGCGTGGGGTGAAAAATAGAAGTCGGGGTGCTTCTTGTGACTTTGACATCTTCGATTCTACATTCTATTTGATATAAGTTGGTGATTTGGTTACAAGGTGATGCAATTGGCTAATTCATGTACATAATTTCCCTATTTTTTGTATATATGATCATGTTTGGAAAAATCAAAATGATTTTCCTTTGCTTTTGAAATGATTTTATGGGTATTTTAGTTGAAAACCCTCATAAGATCTCACTCATGTACTTGCGGAACAAGGGATTTAAAGGGCTTATTGCATATAGTAAATACAACCGTAATTTCTACGAAAGTAAGTTAGATTCTAGTAGTTTTATTTTCTTTTACTCAAGGATGAGCAAGTTCTTGGTGTGGGAGTATTTGTTCGGATGTGATACGTGTGAATTTTACATCTCATTCTACCTAGATTTGACTCAAATATTTGGTAAATTAGGTTCTTTATTAGTGTTTGTTGGTTTTGTAGGTAATAAAGAAAATTGCTCAAATGGCGGATAATCAGTGGAAAGCATGCCAAATGTTAGACACGTTAACCCAAAAAAACCCTAGATATGACCCGAGATAACTATGAAGTAAGGTCAGGTCAACAAGCACAAAAGTTGTGGGAGAAACAAGGAAGAACAATGCAGAAATTTAGCATGGGGTGCCAGTGTTACGCGGCAAGGGCAGCAAGAGCTAGGTGGCACGGGGTGCCCATGCTAAGCGGTATAATCATGCCAAATCCTATTTCTAATCTATTTCTGTGCAAGATTCCATAAACTTCGCATTGTCTGCCTGTCCGACATGGCATGACTGTGCCACATTTGCTTCATCAGGATCTATTTAAAGCCCCTTTCCACCATTTATGTAATGATCTAATTTTTACATTTAACACTAAAGTTCAGCCTAGGGTTTAGGAGAGATTAGTATAAATTTAGTTTTATTTGTAGACACATTTCAAGAGTAATGAAGTTTTGATGCAATTAGCTTTCTTTCGCCCTCTTTAATCTTCATTTTTATTTAAGTTCTTACACTGTTGAGTTTAATTTACTAGTTTAATGCCCAAATTTACATGCTTTTATTTGTTGTTTGATTGAAATTAGTGTCTCTCCTTCCTAATCATCCTTGTATTCTCTTATCTACTCTTAATCTCTGATTCTCTTTCTTTAATAATGCAAATTTCAAGCTCTTTCTCTCTCATCTTAGGGTTTAAGAACCCATTTTTACAAGTTTGAGTCTTTGGCTCTCTATGGGTTAGATTAGGAGTACTTGTGTTGCATTAGTGAGAATAAGTGGAGAATCGACCTCCAATCATCATCCACCTGTTCTAACAATGGAGGCCAACCTCCATTGTTTGATTTTCAAGGTTTTAAGGTACTTCCCTTTCTCTTTCTTCTTTTAGTTAGTAAATTTAATGTTCTCTTAGCTAATTAGATGTTTTGCTAGTAGTTGTTGGTTAATATGGCGTTTTTTGTTGATTTTGTTAATTATGCTTTATTTTGCTTTGGTTTAATTAATCATATTTAGATTAGGATAAGTGAGTCATTAGTTAATTAATTATGCTTAGTGACATTTATTACTTTTTCTATATTACAATTGCAGTCGAAAATAACTAGTAACTTGATTTTCACATCATTCCAGACAACGACAAATTTCCACTCTTACCCCCCAAAAACACTTCAACAAATTGGTGCCATTGAAAGGGACGGTGGCGTAAAATTAAGTTACTTCTTATAAATATGCCCCCTTTAGTTCATTGTGTGCTCAAGTAGTCTCTTTTATTCTTTACTTATTTTTTCTTTTGATTTATAGAGCACCTACTCATTTGGATGGCATTGAAAAACACACAAAAAATAGAAATTGTGAAAAACACTAAAGATTGAAAAGATTGAGAACTCAAAAAGTTGTGGCTCATTGGATATTAATGATGGGCTTGGGAAATTTGAGGAAAAAATGTAGTTCATGTTGAGCCCAAGTCCGCTAAACTTAATGAGCCCATTCTTGAAAGAGTGAAACCCGACCCACCACGATCAATGAGGGATCACTTCTATCCTCCCCCAACTTCCACATAATCATGTGTTGACCTCTCACGTATCCCTAAGGATGTGACATTTGAGGTTAACCCAGATTATATTGGCACCCTTCTCAAAGGTACCAGCTTTGAGGATCCTCATTTGTTTATTCATGAGTTTGAGGAAGTGTGTTCATTAATTTATATGCCTAGGGTATTAATTGATGTTGTGAGGATGAAATTCATTCCCCTTACTCTTAAAGATGACGCTTCGAAGTGGATATATAGTCTTAAGGTTGGTTGTATTAATCTTGGAAGTTTTTTTTTTTATATCTTTCTTACGAGATAATTTCCTACTAGTAAGACCATTAAACTTGGAATGAAGTCCTCTCTTTTGTCCAACTTGAATATGAGCCTTTTTGGAAGTATATGAATAGGTTCAAGGAGTTACTTACCCAATGCCCTCACCATGGTTTAGAGAGATAGAGTTTGTGCCAAGTAGCTTATGAGGCTTTCGATGTGAGTACAACACAATGGTTGAATCTATGTGTGGGAGATTCTTTGTAAGAATGCTAATGAGGCTTGGGACTTTCCTGAGGATTTAAATGATAAGGCATATGAGTGGGAGACAATTATGGAAGCCCCCAATATTGCTTATTTGATTTTTATGGATGATACGGCAAGTATCTAATGACTTTGTTGCTATAGAGGATACTACGCTTCATTCTGAGCATCAATTTGAAGTTCTTCTTTTTCAACCACCTCAACCTCATGATTACATTCCTCCCTCTTATTCTCATGATTTTCTCTCGAATTATGGTTTTAGCTCACGCTCTCACTATTTTAATCAAATGTCTTTTAAGGGTGTGAGTGTTCCTTCGTTACATCTCTAAACATCAACCCTCATCCTAAGACTAGGTATGCTCTTGGGGGTGATATTATTAGTTGATGATGCACCTTTTCTTTTAGCCCCCCTGAGAGGGAATTATACGAGCGAGAAACTAGTGGTTAAGGCTTGTTGTGGGCTTGAGCAAGACACAATTATGGTCTCACGGGAAATTTTTATTGATGATGAGTATTCAGTTGAGGAGACTCCTTTGGAG
>NCQT01052424.1:0-18671 GCA_002740465.1 Stenocereus thurberi | reverse complement strand
TGTCGGTACTGTAGATGAATTGCGAAATGTCGAGGGAACTGTAGTGAATAGTGACTGGCGGCAGTTTTGTCTTCACCTGCAAAATAAAATTTTGTCAATTGTATTGGCCCTTACTTTTGCCATGGGCCAATACCCTTGCGGGTTCTTTTCTTTTGTTTGAATTTTGTTTTGTCATAGATCATGAGGATCTTGAAAAAATTAAAGATCTTGAATCCTGGGTTTTGCAGCAGATTCCACTAAACTTGAATTGTCATCTGAGTCGCCATTGTCAAGGAGCTTTTGTAAAAAGATTTGCCTCATTGCTGGTTGATCTTTGGGAATTTTGAGGATATCTCTTTATTTTTTTGTTAGTGCCTTGGGTTTGGATTTTGTAAAGGAAGAAGAGACTTCCATTTTGGTAAGGGTAGATGGTTTGGATGCTGATTCTGTGATTTTGTCAAATGTATGAATGTTTTGGAGGATGTATTTTTTGGTTTTTATTTTGTAGAAATATTCAACATTTTCTATGACATAGAGCTTGGTTTCACATTGATTTCACCATTTGACCTTGTAAATCTAAACAATAGATAGGGGAAATGAATTAAGAAGATAATTCTGATATCTGCATTCCCAACAGAATATCCAGGCAATGTTGAAGATTCTGAAGAATTGCACTTCTTTTGTGTAGGCTTCATAGGCAAGGGTATTTGCAATCCAGAAGTCCCAATCTTCGTTAGCTTCATTAGGTAGGACCGAAAGAGAGCAATCAAACATAGTCCACCAATGATAAAACCAAATTAAAAATGTAAATGGAGCTTTGTCATGGAAGTTAAAGAACCAAGAATGAATTTCTAGCTTGCAGAAAAATGCTCTTAGCCTGGCCATTTTATAATCAAGATAATTGTGGGTGGCTGGCTCACATGGAATAGAAAATTGTCTTTCTTGTGATGGATCTTTCCATTGCTGGAAGCCTAAAACATTTTTGATAATGCATTTTGAATATAAAATGTAGGAGGCATTAGTGACATATGTTGCGTGAGTAATATCAACATACTGGGTGTCTCTAAGAATGAGTTCATAAAATTGTTGAGTTCTTTAGGGATGATCACCAAGGTGATCAGAATCACCAAAGCTTCGTTGGACCAAGTCCCTGATGAAAAGATTTGTAGGGGTAATTTTGTAGCTGGTAAGAAAACGATGTTCTGTAAATATAAGGAATTAATTGTCTTGAGAGGGTTTTCTAGGTGGTTTTGTGACAACGGTTTTGTATGGTAAAGCTAAGAAATTGACAAGAGATTGAAATGAATTTTTTGTAGGAATAATTTTGTAGTCATCATTCTTTTGTATACCTCTGCCTTTGTCCTTCTTGCTCATTGTGAAAACCTACATAAAATGTGCTTTATCACTCTTTCCTTACCAAAACTCTCTTGTAAGGAAATCTGGTGGAGAATTGTTCTCTTCTTTGATAAATTCAATTTCAAAATCAAATGAAGATAAAATTGCTTGCCATCTAACAAAGATTTGTTTTGAAACTAAATTCATAACATCCTTTTGTAAAACATCTTTTGCAGATTTGCAATCAATTCACAGCAAAAATATTTTGTGAAATAGATTATCTTGAAATTTGGAAATACAAATTACAATAGATAAAATTCTTTTTTAATAGTAGAATAATTTTGCTGCGGACCCAGCCAAATGCCTGAATGATATCGAACTAACTGTTCTTTATTATACACACTTTGTTTAAGGATTCCTTTATAGCCTATGTTAAATGCATCTGTTTCTATAATCATGAATGTAGAGGGATGGGAAATACATAGACATGGTAAAGACTCAATCTTTTGTTTGATTTGTCTAACAATGCCAAAGTGTATATCTGACCAAGGTTCAGAATTTCTCATAAGTCTTCTATACAGAGGGGCACATAATTGTTGAAGATGAGGGAGAAAATCTGAAATATAGTAGGGGCCACCAAGAAATAACGGATTATTAATTCTTTTGTAAGAAATTTCATCCTTTAAATAAGAAAATTTGATTTTGTTTCAATTGTAAAAGATTGACTTTTTTGTAGATTGCAGAATTTCGTAAAAGCAAAACTTCACGTTGTTTAGCAGCAAAAAGAAAATTAAAAGAGATTTATTTGTCAAGGACCTTGGTATAAACACCAGACTCATTAAGATAGAACAGATAAATTCGTGTTAAAAAATAGAGCACCAAGAATTATGTCGTGGGTAATGTTTTGTAGAATCAGAAAAAATATTTTTGAAGTAATAACCATTATTTTGAATGTAACCTCTGTTCAGCTTATACCTGATGTTCAAAGGCTCTCCACTGGCACTACACAATTGTTCATTTATTCTCTTATAATACTTAGTAGGAATAATTCCTTCACGTATGCAGTTTTGGTCAACTCCACTGTCAATGAGGGCTACTGCATTTATAGAGTAGTCATTAACTACTATTTTTATAATAGAACACCATTTTTGAATTGTCACTTGAGAAATTATATGGTGAAATTATTCTTGAGAAACTTCATTCCCAGGAGTGTTATCAATATTTCGAAAATTGTCTGGGATATGGGAGGAGCTGGGAATTTGTGCTTCCAGGATGGAAAGTTTTGTATGGAGTTCTAGACCAGTAGCTTTGAGATGGACAATCTCGTGTTTAAAATCTCGAACTTAAGCTTTTAGCTCATTGACCGCAATTTGGATCCCTTTTGTTGTGAGTTGCTGGAAAGGATTTAGTACTGGATATTTTTAGAAGAGTTTTGTCAGGCTAGGATTTTCAGTATCAAACTTAATGACTTTCGTTTTTCTTTAAGAATTAAGTCTTTACACTTGCTTACATGCTCCTTTTTTTGTCTCTCGATCAGAAATCTTTCCCATTAGATCAATCAGAAATTCTTTCTGAATTTTATTTGTGATGACATTAATTGTCTTGATGGAGGAAGAATCATAATCTGATTCATCCTCCTTAGAGCTTTGGTAGTAACCAATCTCTTTGTCACTATCAGATGATCTTTGTGCTAAGACAGCTAGAATCTTCTTCTGAAGTTCAGGCTGATCAGCAAATAGCTCATTGATGTCTGTTTAGTTTTGCATTGGAATTCTTCGTGACCTAGTTTGCCACATTGGTAACAAACAACTGCCTTCCTTTTGACTTTCTTCTTCTTAGAAGAAGATGACTTGAACAGAAGATTGGAGGACAATTGTTTGGGGGCTTTGTTGATCTCTTGAATCTTTTGTTAACGGCTTTCTTAGCATATTTGGCTTTTGAAGAAATAGCTTCAATTTTTGTAATGCCAAATACTTCCCAGAAAATTCTCACTTCTTTTCTGGATTAGGCTTTCTCTAATCCATATTGGGCTTATGTTTTGAGTTCATTACAAAGGATGAGTCCTTCACTTTTGACTACTCCAAAGATCATTCCAAATGTAAGAGTGTGGAAAGGGATATCATCAGTCCCATATTGTTGTCTGAGCTTTGAGAGAATCCTTTCTCCAAACAACTTTGGTAGGCCTGCAATGAATCTTTCTTTCTATAAATTTTGCATGTCATCTTCTCTCTTTAATACATTGGTAAAGAATATATCTTTATACCATCTATAATATAAGAGAGTAGGGCATCTAGGGTTAATGAGGACAGTTCTGGCGACGGCTTGACCTTTTTGAGGATTGCCAATGAAATGTAGGGTAATGGCATGAACTAGTGTTTCATACGCATCTTAGATGCACTCATCATGTTCATCCAATTCATTTGTAGCATGGTTGGGAATAGCTAACCTTTGATCATAGGTGAGATAATTATCCCACCAATTCTTTAATTGTCAAGAGAAACCAAGGACAATTATGGTAGCCATATTTTTGTTCGAATATCCATTGACTTTGACGGCGGCTGCTGCTACTCCCATTTCTTCTATGGTTGATAGCACTTGATGTTCTGATTTGCCGTCAACATTCCAACCATAGATGGAGCTACCATCGTAGCTTCTATCAGTGAACTGGCCTCTTTCTTCGTATTGGATATCCGGAGGCGTAAGTCTAGGATAGTAATTTCTGGCCCTAGCGTTTCGCCGATTTTGTATTTTGCTAAGAGCAAGAGGCTCTTCTTTGTTGGAATTTTTGATAGGTTCTTCTTCTTTGAACGTCTTTTAGATAGTAGGTATGACTTGATCTGACTCACTACTACTAGTAACAACAACTTCTTCTTCTTCAGAGGAAAAAGTGTTGTCAACCTTTCGTTAGCAAGTGTTGTCAATACAAGCGAGAGCTTTCCCTTTGTCAATATCTTCGATTTGTTCAGAAATCTTTTGAGGGAGATCATAATTTGGACTTTTTGGTTTAAGCGAAGATTCCACAATGGCTATAGGAATGCTGTCTAATTTGACAAATGGTTTGGAAATGCTTTTAGTAAAAGAGGAAGAGGATTTTGCACTGGGGCTTGCCATATCCTTTTTGGCAGCGTCCTTTTTGGAATCAGTTGTGGCATTGAGTTGGTTCAATTGTTTAGCAATTTTATTCAGGATGACGTTTGTATAATTGGCTTGCTCATGAACCTTTTTGATGTCACCAAGTTGGGCGGTATCGGTATCCATTCCTTTCCGGCCACTTTTGCAAGGAAAAGCATGAACAGTCTTTTTCTTGGCAATAATCTTTATAGGCTGGTGCGTAGGAGGATGGGCGAAGACCGTACTTATACCATCAGCAAGATGCCATACATTTGTATGACTGATTTAAACATTTATAGTTGGGTGTGTATAAACATTATTCAAACCTTTTTGAGAAGTAAATTTCAGAAATCATAGGAAAAAGGGGATGTTGGCTACAAGCCTTTGCATGTCAACTATCCAAGCTTGTTTAACCTTTTCTCTAAGGTTTCGATCAATTTGTTCAAACCATTGGCATTTGGAAGCATTACTGGCAGAGTAATAAACTTCCTTAAGGAAAGGTCAATCAATTGTAAAATTTGGATTTGTGAGAACATCGCATGCATATCTTATTCCTGAAGGAAAAGGAGATGGATGATCATTGATAAATGGTTCTGGTACGGGCGACCTAAACCGGTATTTTTGTGGTTCTTCTGAAGGGATAGTTCTATCAGAGTGGAAATCAGAAAATGATTTCCTACTGGTAGAAGTTCCAGAGAGATTCACATGTTCAAGAAACGAGCGGAATCACCAGAGAACTTGGGCATCGGGTTCTTATATGATTTTCTTAATATTGTTAATTTGTTTGGATTGTTAGTAGAAGCAGGTTTAACATCTTCATGCTCAATAGCTTCTGGAGTTGTAATCTCGTCCTATTTGAGAAGTTTTGGAGTAAAAACTTGAGGTTTTTCATCTTCAATATGAAGTAAAACCGTTTCTTTTGTGTTTGAAGGTAAGGGATACAAAAATCTCAAGGTGTCGGGTGTCATAGGACATATAGGATCAACACAGAAGTGTGGGTAACAATTGAAGAAAATTATTTTGTTATGAATATTGGTATTGATCATGGCTAATAGAGATGATTTGTATTTTTTTAACCTTTTGTCTCTTAAAGCCATGTTGATAGGTGCGTTAATACCTTTTCTGACAAAAGGTTTAACAGCAACCTGAACAAGTTCAATATGCATAAAGCGGAATTTGTCCTTAAAATGTATCTGAATTGCTTCTGGTTTGATCAAAGGGATAGTTTGTAATCCATTTGATAAACTCAAGATTTCTTCATGAGTTTTGATCAAAAAAGCAGTTTAAAAGCTGAATGCACTGATTTTGTAAATAGTTTCAATATTGATTTTGGGAATATCCCATTTGTGGAAATTGTCAGGAGACGGAGCCTTAATGAGATCATTTGTCCTAAACTCATTACAATTGACTATATAACTACTATAACTATCTAGCTTAAATGACAAGAACTTTCTGAACGTACTAGCCATTGCCATATTTTGTGCATATGTTGTGAATGATAAAAGTCTACTCCAGCAGTGTAGATTAAAGATGGGGCCACCGGCGACACCGCGTGGGGTTGACCAACAAATTCACAGCTGACCAACGGCTAACCAACACCTATCAAATATCATGGACAGATAGACACATAAATGGCTTTGATACCAGAGGGGAATAAGATGGTAAGAAACACACAAAATAAGAAAACTTTATCAGGAGAAGTTAAAACACAGAGTACATAAAAGGAGAATACAAACTGAAATAAGAAAACCTAAAAGAAAGCTTACAGATATTTTGTAATAGTAATAAACTTACAAATTGTTGATTTGTAGAACTTATTCAAGGATTTGTAAATATAAAAAAATTCGAGAGAGGAGAGTTCTGAATTGAGCAAAGAGAATTTTAGAGAGAATTTCTAGCTCAGATTTTGTGATTTCTTATAGTGCAATATCTTCTGATGATTCCCAATCCTTTGCCCTGATGAAACTAGGGCCTTATATAGAGCTAGAAATAGCTAACTAAAAGAGGCGTAATGAGGTCCAATTGTCTTCATTTGTCATATGCCGAAAGTAGGCTTGCAAATGTCATAAGATAACTTTTGAAAATTTTCTCCTTGAGAACTGTTCATGAATAGTCACTTGTCAGTATTGTAGATGAACTATGAAATGTCAAGGGAACTGTAGTGAATAGTGCACGGTAATAGCTTTATCTTCACCTGCAAAATAAAATTTTGTTAATTGTAATGGCCCTTACTTTTGCTATGGGCCAATACCGTTGCAGGCTCTTTTCTTTTGTTTGAATTTTGTTTTGTCATAGATCATGAGGATCTTGCGAATCCTGAAGATCTTCAATCTTGGGTTTGTAGCAGATTTCGCTAGGCTTGAACTGTCATCTGAGTCGTCATTGTCAAGGAGCTTTTGCAAAAAGATTTATCTCATTGCTGGATGATCTTTGAGGACTTCGAGGATATCTCTTTGTTTTTGTGCTAGTGCCTTGGATTTGGATTTTGTAGAGGAAGAAGAGACTTCCATTTTGGTAGCAGTAGATGGTTTAGGTACTGATTCTGTAATTTTGTGAAATGTGTGAATGTTTGGAGGGTGTATTTTTGGGTTTTCGTTTTGCAGAAATATTCAACATTTTCTTTTCCACAGAGCTTGGTTTTATATTCATTCCGCCATCTAACCTTGTAAATTCAAACAATAGATGGGGGAAATGAATTAAGAAGATAATTCTGATATCTGTATTCCCAACAGAATATCCAGACAATATTGAAGATTCTAAAGAATTGTACTTCTTTTGTGCAGGCTTCATAGGTGGGTGTGTTTGCGGTCCAGAAGTCCTAATCTTCCTTAGCTTAACTAGTTAGGACCGAAGGAGAGCAACCAAACATGGTCCACCAATGATAAAACCAAATTCGAAATGTAAATGGAGCTTTTGTCATGGAAGTTAAAGAACCAAGAATGAATTTCTAGCTTGTGGAAAAATGCTCTTAGCTAGGCTGTTTTGTAACCAAGATAATAGTAGGTGGTTCGTTCAAATGGAGCAGAAAATTATCTTTCTTGCAATGGATCTTTCCATTGCTGGAAGTCCAAAATGTTTTTGATAATGCATTTTCAATATAAAATGCAAGAGGGATTAACGACATCTGTCATATGATAATGCCAACAGATTGGGTGTCTGTACGAATGAGTTCATAAAATTGTCGAGTTCTTTGGGGATGATGACCAAGGTGATGAGAATCACCAACGCTTTGTTGGACCAAGTCTTCGATGAAAACATTTGCATGGGCAATTTTGTAGCTGGTGAGAAAAAGATGTTTTATAAATCTAAGGAAGTAATTTTCATGAGATTTTGTCGGTGGTTTTGTGACATAGGTTTTGTCTGGTAAAGGTGGGAAATCGGCAAGAGATTGAAATAAATTTTTTATAGGAATAATTTTTTAGTCATCATTCTTTTGTATACCTCTACCTTTGTCATTCTTGCTTATTCTGAAAACCTGCATAAAATGTGCTTTGTCGCTCTTTCCTTGCCAAAACTCTCGTGTATGGAAATCTAGTAGAGAATTGTTCTCTCCGTTGATAAATTCAATTTCAAAATCGAATGAAAATAAAATTGCTTGCCATCTGACAAAGATTTGTTTTGAGACTAAATTCTTAACATCCTTTTGTAGAACATCTTTTCCAGATTTGCAATCACTTTGAAGCAGAAAGTTTTTGTAAAATAGATCATCTTGAAATTTGGAAATACCAAGCACTAGATAAAATTTCTTTTTTAAAAGAAAAATAATTTTTTTGCGGACCGAGCTAAATGCCTGAATGATATTGAACTAACTGTTCTTTATCATACATACTTTGTTTAATGATTCCTCCATAGCCTATGTCCGATGCATCTATTTCTATAATCATGCATGCAGAGGGATGGGGAATACCTAGACATGGTAAAGACTCGACATTTTGTTTGATTTGTCTAACAATGTCAGTGTGTGTACCGAACCAAGGTTCAGGATTTTTCCTAAGTCTTCTTTACAAGGGACCACATAATTGTTGAAGATATGGGAAAAAAATCTGAAATATAGTTAAGGCAGCCAAGAAATAATTGATCATTAATTCTTTTGTGACGAATTTCATCCTTTAAATAGGAAATTTGATTTTATTTCAATTGTAAAAGATTGACATCTTTGTAGATTACAGAATTTTGTAAAAGCAAAACTTCGTGTTGCTTAGTCGCAGAAAGAAAATTAAAAGAGATTTGTTTGTCAAGAATCTTGGTATGAACACCAGATTCATTAACATAAATTGGATAAATTTGTGTTAAAAACAGAGTACCGAGAATTATATCATGGGTAATGTTTTGTACAATTAGAAAAATACTTTTGAAGCAATATCCATTGTTTTGAATGTAACCTTTGTTCAGCTTATACCTGATGTTCAAAGGTTCTCCATTCGCACTACACAATTGTTCGTTTATTCTCTTACAATACTTAGCAGGAATGATTCTTTCACATATGCAGTTTTGGTCAGCTCCACTGTCAATGAGGGCTACTGCATTTATAGAGAAGTCATTGACTACTATTTTTACAATCGAACACCATTTTTGAATTGTCACTTGAGAAATTGTATGATGAAATTATTCTTGAGAAACTTCATTCCCAGGAGTGTTATCAATAATTTGAAAATTGTATAGAATATGGGAGGAATTAGGAATTTGTGTTTCTAGGATGGAAAGTTTTGTATGGAGTTCTAGACCAGTAGCTTTGAGATGGATAATCTTGTGTCTAAGATCTCGAACTTGAGCTTTCAACTCATTGACCTCAATTTGGATCTCTTTTGTAGTGAGTTGCGATAAAGGATTTGGTACTGGATATTTTTGGAAGAGTTTTGTCAGGCTAGGATTTTCAGTATCAAACTTAATGACTTTCTTTTCTTCTTCAAGAATGAAGTCTTTAAGCTTGCTTAGATACTCCATTTTTGTCTCTTCATCAAAAATCTTTCCAAATAGATTAATCAGAAATTCTTTCTGATTTCTGTTTGTGATGAAATTGATTGTCTTGATGGGGGAAGAATCATAATCTGATTCATCCTCCTTAGAGCTTTGATAGTAATCAATCTCTTTGTCACTATCAGATGAGCTTTGTGCTAAGACAGCTAGCTTCTTCTGAAGTTCAGGCTGATTAGCAAATAGCTCATTGATCTTTTGTTTAGTTTTGCTTTGGAATTCTTCGTGACCTGGTTTGCCACAATTGTAACAAACAACTGGCATTCTTTTGACTTTCTTCTTCTTAGAAGAAGTTCGCTTGAATTGAAGACTGGAGGAGAATTGTTTGGGGATTTTGTTGATCTTTTGAATCTTTTGTTAACAGCCTTGTTAGCAGGTTTGGCTTTTGAAGAAGTAGCTTCAATTTTTGCAATGCCAAATACTTCCCAAAAAATTACCACTTCTTTTCTGGATTAGGCTTTCCCTAATACATATTTGGCTTATATTTTGCGTTCATTACAAAGGATGAGTCCTTCACTTTTGACAACTCCAAAGATCATTCCAAATGTAAGAGTGTGGAAAGGGATATCATCAGTCCCACTTATCTGAGCTTTGAGAGAATCCTTTCTCCAAACAACTTTGGTAGGCCTGCAATGAATTTTTCTTTCCAGAAATTTTGCATGCCATCTTCTCTCTTTAATACATTGGTGAAGAATACATCATTATACCATCTGTAATATTGCATAGTAGGGCATTTGGGTTAATGAGGACAATTTTGGTAGCGGCTTGACCTTCTCGAGGATTACCAATGAAATATATGGTAATGGTATGAACTAGTGTTTCATACACATCTTTGATGCACTCACCATGTTCATCCAATTCATTTGCAGTATGGTTGGGAATAGCTAACCTTTGATCATAGATGAGATATTTATCCCACCAATTCTTTAATTGTCAAGAGAAACCAAGGACAATTATGGTAGCCATATTTTTGTTTGAATATCCATTAACTTTGATGGCGACTGCTGCTACTCCTATTTCTTCTATGGTTGATAGCACTTCATGTTCTGATTTGCCATCAATGTTCCAACCATAGATGGATCTACCATTATAGCTTCTATCAGTGAACTGGCCTCTTTCTTCGTATTGGATATCCGGAGGAGTAGGTCTAGGATAGTAATTTTAGGCCCTAGTGTTTCTCCAATTTTGTATTTTGCTAAGAGCAAGAGGCTCTTCTTTGCAGGAATTTTTGATAGGTTCTTCTTCTTTGAATGTCTTTTGGATAGTAGGTATGACTTCATCTGAGTCACTATTACTAGTAACAGCTCATTCTTCTTCTTCAGAGGAAAAAGTGTTGTCAACCTTTTGTTAGCAAGTTTTGTCAATGCAAGCGAGAGCTTTCCCTTTGCCAATAGCTTCGATTTGTTCAGAAATCTTTTGAAGGAGATCATAATTTGGACTTTTTGGTTTAGGCAGAGATTCCACGATGGCTGTGGGAATGCTGTCTAATTTGACAAATGGTTTGGAAATGATTTTAGTAAAAGAGGAAGAGGGTTTTGCACTGGAGCTTGCCATATCCTTTTTGACAGCATCCTTTTTAGAATCAGTTGTGGCATTGAGCTGGTTCAATTGCTCAGCAATTTTATTCAAGATGACGTTTGTATAATTGGCTTGCTCATGAACCTTTTTGATGCCACCAAGTTGGGCAGTATCAGTATCCATTCCTTCCCGGCCACTTTGGTAAGAAAAAATATGAACAGTCTTTTCCTTGGTAATAATCTTTATGGGCTGGTGCGTAGGAGGATGGATGGAGACCATACTTTTACCATCAGCAAGATGCCATACCTTCGTACGACTGGTTTGAACATTTATAGTTGGAAGTGTATAAACATTATTCAAACCTTTTTGAGCAGTAAATTTCAGAAATCATAGGAAAAAGGAGATGTTGACTGCAAGCCTTTGCTGTCAACTATCCAAACTTGTTTAACCTTTCCTCTAAGGTGTTGATCAATTTGTTTGAACCATTGACGTTAGGAGCATTACTGGTAGAGTGATAATCTTTCTTAAGGAAGGGCCAATCAATTGTAAAATTTGGATTTGTGAGTACATTGCATCCATATCCTATTCCTGAAGAAGAAGGAGATGGAGGATAATTAATAACTGGTTCTGGTATGGGCAACCTAAATCGACATTTTTGCGGCTCTTCTGGAGTGATACTTCTATCTGAGTGGAAATCGAAATATGATTTCTTACTGGCAGAAGTTCCAGGGGGATTTGTAGCTTCACGAGATGAGCAGAATTGTGAGAGAACTCGACCATCAGGTTCTTCTAAGATTTGCGCAATATCATTCATTTGTCTTTATTTGTCAGTAGAAGCAGGTTGAGCGCCTTCAAGCTCAATAGCTTCTGGAATTGTAATCTCATCCCATTTGAGAAGTTTTGGGGTAAAACCTTTAGGTTTGTCATCTTCAATCAGAAGTAAAACCGTTTCTTTTGTGTTTGAACGTAAGGGATTCAAAAATTTTGTATTGAGGTTTGTAGACATAAGTCTGGAATAGACTCTATACATAATTGTAAAGTTTTTGAAATCATGAAACTCATCACCTTGAATATGAACATCAAACTTCAAGGCTTCGGGCGCCATAGGACATGTAAGATCAACACAGAAGTCTGGATAAGAATTGAACAAAATTGGTTCGTAATGTATATTGGCATTGATCATGGCTAATAGAGACGATTTGTATTTGTTTAACCTTTTTCTCTTAAAGCCATGTAGATAGGTGCATTAATACCTTTTCTGATGAAAGGTTTAATAGCAACTTGAACAAGTCCAATATACATAAAGAGAAATTTGTCCTTTAGATATATTCGAATTGCTTCTGGTTTAATCAAAGGGATAGTTTGTAATCCATTTTGTAAACTCACGATTTCTTCATGAGTTTTGATCGAAAAAGCAATTTGAAAGCTAAATGTACCGATTTTGCAAATAGTTTCAATGTTGATTTTGGGAATATCCCATTTGTGAAAATTATTAGGAGACAGGGCCTTACTAAGGTCATTTGTCCTAAACTCATTACTATTGAATATATCACTGCTATAACTATCTATCTTAAATGACAACAACTTCCTGAACTAGCCATTGCCATATTTTGTGCATATGTTGTGGATCATAAAAGTCCACTCCCGCAGTGTAGATTAAAGACGAGACCACCGGGACCACCCCACATGGCTGACAACGGATTTACAACTGACCAACGACTGAGCAACGCCGATATGTATGGCGCACAGATAGACATGTAAATGGCTCTGATACCAGAGGGGAACAGGATCGGAGGAAACACACCAAATAGGAAAACTTTATTATGAGAAGTTAAAACACAGAGTACATAAAAGGAGAATACAAACTGAAATAAGAAAACTTAAAAGAAAACCTACAGATATTTTGTAATAGTAGTAAACATGCAAGTTGTCAATTTATAGAACTTGTACAAGGATTTGTAAATAGAAGAAAATTAGAGAGAGGAGAGTTTTGTAGAGAGCAAAGAGAATTCTTAAAGAGAATTTCTAGCTCAGATTTTGTCATTTCTTATAGCACGATATCTTCTGATAATTGACGATCCTTTATCCTGATGAAATGAAGGCCTCATATAGAGCAGGAAAGAGCTCACTAATAGAGGCGCAATGATGTCCAATTATCTTCATTTGCTATGCGCCAAAAGTAGGGCTGCAAATGTCAAAAGATAACAACTTTGTACTATGCAACTTTTGAAAATTTTGTACTTGAGAACTGTTCATGAATAGTAACTTGTCGATGCTATAGGTGAACTGTGAAATGTCGGGAAAACTGCGGGCAATAGTGCATGGTGATAGTTTGGTCTTCACCTACAAAATAAAATTTTGTCAATTGTAATGGCCCTTACTTTTGTCAAGGGCCAATACCTTTGCGGCTCTTTTCTTTTGTTTGAATTTTGTTTTGTCATAGATCATAAGGATCTTAAGAATCTTGAAGATCTTCAATCCTGGGTTTGTAGCAGATTTCGCTGAACTTGAATTGTCATCTGAGTCGTCATTGTCAAGGAGCTTTTGTAAAAGATTTACCTCATCACTGGATGATCTTTGAGGACTTCTAGGATATCTCTCTCTTTTTGTGTTAGTGCCTTGGATTTGGATTTTGTAGAGGAAGAAGAGACTTCCATTTTGGTAGGGGTAGATGGTTTGGGTACTGATTCTGTAATTTTGTCAAATGTGTAAATGTTTTGGATGGTGTATTTTTTGGTTTTTGTTTTACAGAAATATTCAACATTTTCTTCCCCACAGAGCTTGGCTTTGTATTCATTAGACCATCTGACCTTGTAAATCTGATCAATAAATAGGGGAAATGAATTAAGAAGATAATTCTGATATCTGTATTCCCAACAGAATATCCAGGCAATATTGAAGATTCTGAAGAATTGTACTTCTTTTGTGTAGGCTTCATAGGTGGGGGTGTTTGCAATCCAAAAGTCCCAACCTTCCTTAGCTTCACTAGGTAGGACCGAAGGAGAGCAACCAAACATAGTCCACCAATGATAAAACCAAATTGAAAATGTAAATAGAACTTTCTCATGGAAGTTAAAGAACCAATAATGAATTTCTAGCTCGTGGAAAAATGATCTTAGCCAGGCTGTTTCGTAATCAAGATAATAGTAGGTGGTTCGTTCAAATGGAGCTGAAAATTGTCTTTCTTGTAATGGATCTTTCCATTGCTAGAAGCCCAAAATATTTTTGATAATGCAGTTTGAATATAAAATGTGAGAGGGATTAACGACATCTGTTGTATGAGTAATGTCAATAGACTAGGTGTCTGTAAGAATGAGTTCATAAAATTGTCAAGTTCTTTGGGGATGATCACCAAGGTGATGAGAATCATCAAAGCTTTGTTAGACCAAGTCTTTGATGAAAACATTTATAGGGGCAATTTTGCAACTGGTGAGAAAAAGATCTTCAATAAATCTAAGGAAGTAATTTTCTTAAGAGGGTTTTGTGGGTGGTTTTGTGACAATGGTTTTGTATGGTAAAGGTGGGAAATTGACAAGAGATTGAAATAAATTTTTTTTAGGAACAATTTTGTAGTCATCATTCTTTTGCATACCTCTGCCTTTGTCCTTCTTGCTTATTGTGAAAACCTGCATAAAATGTTCTTTGTCACTCTTTCCTTGCCAAAACTCTCACGTACAGAAATCCAGTAGAGAATTGTTCTCTCCTTCGATAAATTCAATTTCAAAATCAAATGAAGATAAAATTACCTGCCATCTGACAAAGATTTGTTTTGAGACTAAATTCTTAATATCCTTTTGTAAAACATCTTTTGTAGATTTGCAATCACTTTGAAGCAGAAATTTTTTGTAAAATAGATCATCTTTAAATTTGGAAATACTAAGTACAATAGATAAAATTTCATTTTTAAAAGCAGAATAATATTGTTGTGGATCGAGCTAAATGGTTGAATGATATGGGACTAACTATTCTTTATCATACATACTTTGTTTAAGGATTCCTCCATAGCCTATGTCAGATGCATCTGTTTCTATAATCATGCATGCAGAGGAATGGGGAATACCTAGATATGGTAAAGACTCGACCTTTTGTTTGATTTGTCTAACAATATCAGTGCATCTACCAGACCAAGGTTCAGGATTTTTCCTAAGTCTTCTATACAAGGGACCACATAATTGTTGAAGATAAGGGAAAAATTTTGAAATATAGTTGAGGCAGCTAAGAAATAACTGATCATTAATTCTTTTATAAGAAATTTCATCCTGTGAATAGGAAATTTGATTTCATTTCAATTGTAAAAGATTAACTTTTTTGTGGATTATACAATTTTGTAAAACCAAAACTTCGTGTCGCTTAGCAGCAGAAAGAAAATTAAAAGAGATTTGTTGTCAAGAATCTTGGTATGAACACTAGGTTCATTAACATAAATTGGATAAATTTGTGTTAAAAACAGAGTACCATGAAGTATGTCATGGGTAATGTCTTGTACAATCAGAAAAATATTTTTGAACCAATAATCATTGTTTTGAATGGAACCTTTGTTCAGCTTATATCTGATGTTCAAAGGTTCTCCATTAGCACTGTACAATTGTTCTTTTGTTCTTTCACAATACTTAGTAGGAATTATTCCTTCACATATGCAGTTTTGGTCAGCTCCACTATTAATGAGGGCTACTACATTCGTAGAGAAATCATTGACTACTATTTTGACAATAGAATACCATTTTTGAATTATCACTTGAGAAAATATATGAAGAAATTGTTCTTGAGAAACTTCATCCTTAGGAATGTTACTAACATTTTGAAAACTGTCTGGAATATGGAAGGAACTAGGAATTTGTGTTTCCAGGATGGAAAGTTTTGTATGGAGTTTTAGATCAGTAGCTTTGAGATTGGTAATCTCGTGTCTAAGATCTCGAACTTTAGCTTTCAGCTCATTGAGTTCAATTTGGATCTTGTCTCTAGTGCGTTGCTGGAAAGGATTTGGTACTGGATATTTTTGAAAGAGTTTTGCCAAGCTAGGAGTTTCAGTATCAAACTTAATGATTTTCTTTTCTTCATCAAGAATTAACTCTTTAAGCTTGCTCAGATACTCCTTTTTTGTCTCTTCATCAGAAATTTTTTCGATTAGATCAATCAAAAATTCTTTCTGATTTCTGTTTGTAATGACATCGATTGTCTTGATGGGGGAAGAATCATAATCTGATTCACCCTCCTGAAAGCTTTGATAGTAATCAATCTCTTTGTCCCTATCGGATGAGTTTTATGCCAAGACAGCTAGAAGCTTCTTCTAAAATTCAGGCTGATCAGTAAATAGCTCATTGATCTTTTGTTCTATTTTGCATTGGAATACTTTGTGACCTAGTTTGCCACATTTATAACAAACAATTGGCTTCCTTTTGACTTTCTTCTTCTTAGAAGAAGTTGGCTTGTAATTGAAGACTGTAGGAGAATTGTTTCGGGGTTTTGTTGATATTTGGAATCTTTTGTTAACGATTTTCTTAGCACGTTTGAATTCTGAAGAAGGAGCTTCAATTTTCATAATGCCAAATGCTTCATGAAAAGTTCCCACTTCTTTTTCGGATTAGGCTTTCTCAAATCCATATTTGGCTTGTATTTTGAGTTCATTACAAAGGATGAGTCCTTCACTTTTGAGAACTCCAAAGATCATTCCAAATGCAAGAGAATGGAAAGGAATANCATTAGTCATACAATGTTGTCTGAGCTTTTAGAGAATGCTTTCTCCAAAAAACTTTTGGTAGGTTTGCAATGAATCTTTCTTTCTAGAAATTTTGCATGACATTCTCTCTAATACATTGGTAACGAATACATCCTTATACCATCTATAATTTGAGAGACTTGGGCATCTAAGATTAATGAGCACAGTTTTAGCGGTGGCTTGACCTTCTTGAGGATTGCCAATGAAACATAGGGTAATGGTATGAACTAGTCTTTTATAAGCATCTTGGATGCGCTCACCGTGTTCGTCCAATTCATTTGTAGTATGGTTGAGGATAATTAACCTTTGATCATAGGTGAGATAATTATCCCACCAATTCTTTAATTGTCCAGAGAAACCAAGGACAATTATGGTAGCTGTATTTTTGTTCGAATATCCATTGACTTTGAAGGCGGCTATTGCTACTCCCATTTCTTCTATGGTAGATAGCACTTCATGTTCTGATTTACCGTCAATGATCCAACCATAGATAGATCTACCATTGTAGCTTTTATCAATGAATTTCGTATTGGATACTGTAGGAGTAGGTCTAGGATAGTAATTTCGAGTCCTAGCGTTTATCCAATTTTGTATTTTGTTAAGAGCAAGAGGCTCTTCTTTGTAGGAATTCTAGATAGGTTCTTCTTCTTTGAGCGTCTTTTGGATAGTAGCTCTGACTTCATCTGACTCACTACTACTAGTAACAGCTTCTTCTTCTTCTTTAGAGGAAGATGTGCTGTCAAGCTTTTGTTGGCAAGTTTTGTCAATGCCAGCGAGAGCTTTTCTTTTGTCAATAGCTTCGATTTGTTCAGAAATCTTTTGAAGGAGATCATAATTTGGACTTTTTGGTTTAGGTAGAGATTCAACGATGGCTGCGGGAATACTATCTAATTTGACAAATGGGTTGGAAATGCTTTCTGTGAAAGAGGACGAGAGTTTTGTACTGGGGCTTGCCATATCCTTTTTGGCAACGTCCTTTTGAGAAGCAGTTTTGGCATTGAGCTGGTTCAATTGCTGTGCAATTGTGTTCAAGATGGCGTTTATATAATTGGCTTATTCATGAACCTTTTTCATGTCACTAAGCTGGGTAGTATCGGTATTCATTCCCTCCTGGCCATTTTTGTAAGGAAAAGCGTGAACAGTCTTTTCCTTGGCAAAAATCTTTGTGGCCTGGTTTGTAGGAGAATGGACGAGGACCATACTTGTACCATCAGCAAGATGCCATACCTTTGCAAGATTGGTTTCAACATTTTATACTTGGGAGTGCATAAAAATTATTCAAACCTTTTCAAGAAGTAAATGTCAGAAATCATGGGAAAAGGGGATGTTGACTGCAAGCCTTTGCATGTCAACTGTCCAAGCCTATTTAACCTTTTCTCTAAGGTTTTGATCAATTTGTTCGAATCATTAGTGTTTGGAAGCATTACTGGCAGAGTAATAATCTTCATTAAGGAAGGGTCAATCAATTATAAAATTTGAATTTGTAAGAACATTACATCCATATCCTATTCCAGAAGAAGAAGGAGATGGAGGATCATTGAGAACTAGTTTTGGTATAGGTGACCTGAACCAGTATTTTTGTGGTTCTTCTGGAGGGATACTTCTATCTGCGTGGAAATCGAAAAATGATTTCCTATTGGCAGAAGCTCCAGGGAGATTTATAGGTTCACGAAATGAGTGGAATCATAAGAGAGCTCGACCATCGGGTTCTTCTATAACTTGCTCAATATCGTTTATTTGTCTGCGTTTTATAGTAGCAGTAGGTTGAGCGTCTTCAAGCTCAATAGCTTCTGGATTTCTAATCTCATCCCATTTGATAAGTTTTGCAATAAAAACTTGAGGTTTATCATTTTCAATTTGAAGTAAAACCATTTCTTTTGTGTTTGAAGGTGAGGGATTCAAAAATTTTGTATTTAGGCTTGTAGACATAAGTCTGAAATAGACTCTATAAATAATTGCAAAGTTTTTGAAATCATGAAACTCATTGTTGAACTTATGAGTATACTTCCACAAGAGGGGGGGTGAATTGTGGTGTCTG
>NCQT01052398.1:2693-14797 GCA_002740465.1 Stenocereus thurberi | reverse complement strand
AATTAGTTGGATATCCACCTAGGTGGACTGTTCGGGGAGGCAAAGGCGGCAGGGGCAGAAACCGAGGTAGCCGAGGAGGAGGACGTAGCAGCATCGGGCGTGGACAAGGACGAGAGGCAGTGAACGCTGCCCAGGTTCACGCAGAACCGGGGGTGCTGTCGAAGAGTTCCACACCACTGCTACAACCGGGTTTACCCCTGAACAGGTAGAAAGGCTCCTCAGTCTTGTTGAGACACCTAAGTCCGGGTACGAAAAGTTGTAAGGTAAACAAACTTGGTTACTTGACTCTGGCACTTCATGTCATATGGCAGGTTTTTTAAAGGAATTGTGTGATGTTTGTAACATGGAATCAATTCCGGTTGAATTGCCTAATGGAAGTCTTACTATGGCCACAAAACGGTGGAGTGTTCAGTTAAACCCAAATATCAAATTGCGACATCTTTTATATGTTCTAAGTCTAAATTGCAGCTTAATTTCTATTGCGTAATTAATTAAAGAAAATACTTGCAATGTAACATTTACTAAGGAGTCATGTGTGATACAGGACTTTATCTCGAGGAGCCTGATTGGAGTGGGTGAGCCTAGAAGAGGGGTCTAGTACTTGAAGACTTCACCAACGACAAGCATTCAAGTTAATAAGGTGCTAACTTATGATGTATGGCATCAGGCATCCTTCAAGACAAGTTTTGTTGAATCTTTCTAGCATTAGTTGTCAATAAATTAAGAATGATTTGTGTGATGTGTGCCTAAGGGCCAAACAAACTCGCAAACCCTTTGTCTTAGTGGAAATAAAGCAACAAATTGTTTTGACGTTATACATTACGATATATGGGGTGCATATAATGTTAAGTCTTTTTCTGGTGCCAAATATTTCCTCACTATAGTTGATGATGCTAGTCGGGGTGTTTGGGTCTATTTAATGAATGAAAAAAGTGAGGCCTCTCAACTCCCAATGGATTTTTATGTTATGGTTAATACACAATTTAAGACCAAAGTGAAAGTTATTAGGAGTGACAATGGTGTCGAGTTCACATCTAATCCCATGAGAAAATTTTATAGAGGAAAGGGAATCATTCATGAAGCGAGTTGTGCAGACACTCCACAACAAAATGGAAGGATCGAAAGGAAACATCGACGTATCCTCAATGTTGCTTGGGCTTTGCAATTTCAAGCGAATTTGCCTTTAGATTTCTGGGGAGAATGTGTGCTAACTGCAGCATACCTTATTAATAGAATCCCATTGGCCATACTTCAGTGGAAAACTCCCCACGAGATACTTTTTCGAGCTAAACCATCTTATGATAATTTACATACATTTGGGTCATTGTGTTATGTTTCTAATCTTCAAAGGCGTAAAGATAAGTTTGCATTTAGAAGTCGCAAATGTGTTTTTATCGAATATCCTTTTAGGAAAAAGAGGTGGAAGGTTTATGATTTGGAAACCGGAGACATTTTTGTCAGTAGAGACGTAATATTCCATGAGGATATGTTCCCTTTCACTGCTGAAATTACTAACAAAGAAAGCTTGATAAACTTTAGGAGACAAGACAATGCGTATCTAGAGGATGATTTCTTTGATTTTAGGCAACGTATGATGGGCGAAGGAGCTGGGCCAAGTCACCAGCCCAGCGGTAGTGGCAATAAGGGCAGTCCAGCAACACGCCCTGTTATGATTTTCCGCAAATATACGGTTAATCGTTGTAAAACTTACGGGTGTCGTCCTCAGAGATGGCGTATGATATTAGGACGCTTCAGAAGAATAAATTGCCTCTGCTTAACAACATCAAAGCTAATAAATTATTGCAAATTTAACAAACTAACTTTACAAATAATTAGAAACAGTTAATAAGAAGAATTCTGAAACAAGGATACCTATTGGATTATGGGGCACCAATTAGTCATAACACCATCAAACCAAAACTCTATGCAAATCTCATTGATAACCAGCCATGAGGAAAGGAAAAAGAAACAAGAACACAGAAACAAACTTGAAGAAAACAGAGCAAGATGATTTCACAACAGGATCGAGGGTTGAACCTCTTTCCTGCAATTCAATACCAAAACACACACATTTACGCTCAATTAACAGTCTTGAATCCCAATTACACCAACTTGTGAATTTAAAATCTAGTTTTGGGCATGAAGTGAAGATGAAAACTTATTTTAAAAAAAAACTAAATCCTACTCCCTCTACTTACTACTGTCTACCCTCTACTCTACGCTATCCTACTCCGCCTCTACTCTCCTCTCTCCAGCGCCATTTGAAGCCTCCATTAAAGCTCTTGGAGAATGCCACAGTTTCCCCCTCTTCGTTTGCCCCTCAATCAATTCTGTAACTGATGAATGAATAACAGTGATGATGATGGATTAGATGTTCTGGAGGAGAGAGAGTAACGGACGAGAATGGGAAATGAAGAGGCGCGGGCTTGCTCTGTTTCAGGTTTTAAGGGTCGAAGTCAGGGGAAGAAGAACTACTGAGGAGAGAGAAGATTAAAGAGGGAAGATGAGGGATGGGTTAACAACTGAATGCAATGAAGGAACAAGAGGCAAATGCCATCGCCATGATGATGGAAGAAAGAGAAGAAGTAACGGATGAGGAGAAGGAGGACTGCCATGCCGTGGTTATGGTCAGGAAGATGAAGCAACAGCAGACTTTCGGTCCTTATGGGCAAGAAGCCGTTGAGACCCTAAAACAAGAGGGCAGAGGAAGATGAAAGGAGAGGGAGAAAGTGGTGGCACGAATGAAGCAATGAATGCCCTGTTCTTCGGGCTTCCTAATGCTGACAGATGAAGGAGAAGAAGAAGAAAGAGGAGATGGGGGGTTGCTGTCACGTGCCCAGCACATGGCGAGATTAAGTAAGAGGCAAGCTGGACCGTGGCAAGGAAAACAAACCATGTAAGCAAGGTCGAGCCCAAGAGAGAGAGAAGGAAAGGAAAAGAAGAGAAGGAGAGGGAAGGTAGGGCCTAGCGCGAACTGGGTTCGATGCTGAGGCTTCGGCGGGCCTGTCTTTTATTCTTTTCCTCTTGTGCTTTTTCTTGAACCAACATCGCTTTTTTCCAACTTTTATATCCAATTTATTTAAATTTTCAAGCTGTTACAAAATAAACAAAAACAACATCAAAATCCTAATTTAACAATTTATTTCAAGCAAATATTAGATAATATAAGGGTATAAAATATCATAATTACAAGTTGAACACGCCCCTACCAGAGCAGCCCGGTTCTCATGAGCCCGAACTCAACATGGGCCAAGGGAGGCTTGCGGATAGAGGGAGTAGTGAACCGGCCCAGCCGAAGGTCACTGATGGATCATCACAGGAACCCAATTGGGTTTTAGTCCAGCCCACCGAACAAGCTGAGCCACAAACTAGGCCATCGGATAGCGGTCAGATTTCGGATCGTAAGAGGCGGGATCGTCGGAGCCCGAGGCATCTGCAAGACTATATATGCTACTTCGCTTGTACCAAAGACCCCTGTTTTTCATCTCAGGCAACATCTTACTTCCTAAGGTCTCCTCAGGTAAGCCTTGTCCCATCGCCCATTATGTTACATGTGATACATTTTCTAAGGGTTACTTGGCTGCTATTTCTAAAACTGTCGAGCCCAGATTCTTTTATGAGGCAGGGCAGGACCCAAATTGGAGAGAGGCAATGGCCAACAAGATCAAAGCACTTGAGGAAAACAACACATGGAGTGTTGAGACTTTACCACCAGGGAAGAAACCCATTAACCGCAAATGGGTATTCAAGGTTAAGTACAAATCTGATGGAAGTGTCGAAAGATATAAGGCTCGATTGGTGATTCGGGGTGATGAATAGATTGAGGGATTCGATTATAATGAAACATTTGCTGCCGTTGCCAAGATGACGAGCGTAAGGACATTTCTTGCAGTCGCTGCAGTAAAGGGTTGGGAACTACACCAGATGGATGTTAACAACGCATTCCTGCATGGTGATCTTGATAAAGAAGTTTATATGCGTATGCCACCAAGTTTTTGGATAGCTAATCCTATCAAGGTAAGTCAATTACAGAAATCTCTTTATGGCTTAAAGCAAGCACCTCGGCAATGGTTCGCTAAGCTTTCTTCGAAATTGCTGGAGTATGGTTTTACCTGTTCCTATGCAGACTAATCGCTTTTCACTTATAAAAAGAGTGAAAAGTTCATGGCTCTTCTTGTGTATGTGGATGCTATTATTCTGACTGGAATGATTCTAAGCTACGTACAAATTTTGAAGTCTTATTTGGATCGATGTTTTCATAACAAGGATCTTGGGGCTTTAAAATGTTTCCTGGGCATCGAAGTTGCAAGGAACGCCCGAAGCCTATTTCTGTGTCAACGAAAGTACGCTTTGGAGATTATTGATGAATGTGGGCTTTTGGGCTCTAAGCCTGTTAATTCTCCTATTGAACTAAATCACAAGCTTGCTTTAGCCTCTAGTAAACCATTGAGTAATCTCACTCAATATCATCGCCTGATAGGGCGATTAATCTATCTTAGCATTACTCGCCCAGAGTTATCGTATGCAGTTCACATCCTAGCTCAGTTTATGCAAGATCCTAAGGAAGATCATATGGAAGCATCTCGCAGGATCTTACGGTATCTCAAAGGGAATCCTGGACATGGCATCTTGTTGTGTAATGATTTAGATATACAGGTCTATGCTTTTTGTGACTCTGATTGGGGTGCTTGTCCTTTAACCAGGCGATCCTTAACTGGTTTCCTTGTAACTCATGGTGGATCCCCTATAGCAGGAAGACAAAGAAACAAGCGACTGTGTCTCGTTCCTCTGTCGAAGCCGAATATAGGGCCATGGCTACTGTCTCTAGTGAAATGATTTAGATCAAGTCCTTGCTGGGGGCCATGGGATGTTTCTTGGACANNCCTATGAATCTCTTTTGTGACAATCAAGCAGCTCTTCATATTGCCAAGAACCCTATCTTTCATGAGAGGACCAAGAATATTGAGATCGACTGTCATTTTGTTAGGGAAAGATTACTTTCTGGAGATCTTGTCACAAGCTATGTTCCTTCTAAATTTCAATTGGCAGACATCTTCACCAAATCCCTCGAAAAGTAGCAGTTTATGCTTCTCAAAGGCAAGCTGGGCATGATCAATTCTCATGCTCCACCTTGAGGGGGAGTACTACAGAAACAACTAAACAAATGTTGTGAATATTTTGTTTTATATTTCCTTGGCATATATTCTGTGATATTTTGTGATAACCTTCGGTGGCTTGGAAGCTAAGTTAGGTCAGCTAAGTTAGGTTAGTTTAGAAGATGTATGTGTTTGATTACAACTCAAACTTTGCACCCATGCTTGATGTATTTATGCGATAGTCGCACGGCCTTAGCAAGGATGAATGACAGCAAAATATTTCTTTCACATTCCAGTCTTGTTTATTTCAATTTCAGCCTCTTTCCAACCACCAAGTTCAGTATCAATGAGGGCACACACTTTTAGAGAAGCATCCACATACCCTTCTGGCGTTAAAAGCTCGAATGAATAAGGTCTCAGCAGCCACTTGTCTAGCTAAACTGCTACACTTCGACCATTACCAATGAGCCAGCAAGATCCCTTATTGACAAGGTCGCGAGAGCCCAGCATACTTCACTAAGTAAAGCTAGGCCTATAACCAAGACAAGCGTTAAGAATGGAGCATCCTATGAAATACTCGGCCTCCAGTAAATGCATAGGGAGAAAGTTGGGCTGGTGGATGAGGAACCAAAATTGCTCCGCGAGCAAAGCATCATTAAATGACTCCAAGTCTCTTAATCCCAAGCCACCATCTTCCTTCTTATAAATAATTTAGAAGCTCGAACCCAGTGATTTTTTTTTTTTTTTGGTGTGATGGTTGTGCCCCCACCAAAAATTATTAATGGTGGATTGAATGGTAGAACACAAGTCCTTCAGTAATTTGAAAATAGTCATTGTGTAGGTAGGAATTGCTTAGGTGATGACCTTTATTAGCACCTCCCTACCCGTCTAAGAAACTAATTGGTCCATCCAAGAGGATAAGCTTTTGTAGACTCAGTTCTTCGGTGGCAAAAATGGCTTCTTCTTTTTACGGCTCACAAAAGTTGGAAGGCCTAGGTATTTGTGATACATTGTTTTAGTCTCACGTGCTGGACGCGGGATCCTTCAAAGGCAGGAAGCTAGTTGGCAAGTGGGACCCTTGGTTGTTATTCCGTTAGTTTGTTATTTTGATTCTTCAGGTTCAGGTTGTTAGAAAGGATGAGAGGAGAGAAGTGCAAGAGGGTATTAATACATCCTCCATTTTCTATATTAGGGGTAATCTGCATATCAATAATATCTCATTTTCTCTCTCAAACTTCTTCTTGAATTTTTCATCTCTTTACTTCTCCTCGAAATCTCAAGATTTCTAAAGAAAGCCCTATCATTTGGTATCAGAGCCGATCGAGTTCTGAGCAATCAATTGGTAGAAGTACCAACACATCCAATCAGTCCTGAATTCCATCGTCAATCTACCCAGCTATGGCCATTTCAAATAACACCAGAGCGAACGAACAAAGAAGAATCGAGGAACTACGTCAGACAATGCAAAATGCTTGGGTTGAGTTCCAACAATTAATCAAAACCCAATTCGAAAAACAATAAGAGAAACAAGATCAAATGAATGCAAATTTAAGTGAGCTGATTACAAGATTGAGCAGACAAGTGCTTCAGATTGTGACAATAGTAGAATCGGGATGTAGCAACTCCAATAATGGTAACTTCAATTTCTCTCGACTTTTCAAGGTGGATTTTCCTCGTTTTGATGGGGAAGATGTACAAGGTTGGGTTTATAGATGTCAGCAATTCTTTGAAGTAGAGGGAACCCTTGGCAATCTTAAAGTGAGATTGGCCTCTATGCAATTGACTGGCAAGGCCCTGACATGGCATCAATCATTTATGAAGGGAAGAAATAGACGATGGCCTGGATGGGATGAGTATAAAGGAGCCATGGCAGCAAGGTTTGGGATACAATCTTTTGATGACCCGTTAGCTGAGCTAATGAAACTCAAACAATAAGGAACTGTAAAGCAATATCAAGAATATTTTGATGCTTTGCTCAATCGGGTGGAATTACCTATTAGTCATGCTGTGATTTGTTTCTTAAATGGCTTATGTGATGAGATTCAAAATGCAGTTAAGATGTTTAAGCCACAAATAATTCATGATGCCTATTGTTTAGCAAAGTTATAAGAAGCTACCCTTGCTTTTATTGCTAGGAAAAGCAAACCTATTCTAGAAAAACCTCCTACATTCATAAGGAGTTCTACTAGTAGTTGTAGGGGTATATCACTACCCTTCCAAAGGGGGGTCCAGAGAGAGTACTCCTCTTTTAGACCACACTCCTTGCAACCAGCTAGCAGTACACACTCGGTTTCTTTTAAACCTAGAAACCCTAGCAGGATTTTGAGTGCTAAGGAGATCGAAGAAAAAAGAGCCAAGAACTTATGTTTTTTCTGTGATGAAAAGTACACTCCGGTACACAAATGCAGGGCTTAGGTCTACCAATGGGAGATTGTGGGAGAAGGTGGAGGGGATATGGTAGGAGATGAAGAGGAACTGCAAGATGTTGCAGTAGAAGGAGAAGTAAGTACGGAGGATGAGGTACCTCATATTTCCTTGCATGCACTTAATGGAGCTAGTCCATATCAGACTATAAGGGTGAATGGTAGAGCAGGAAATGCAGTTTTGCACATATTAATTGATTCAGAAAGTACTCATAATTTCTTGGATGTTTCTGTGGCTAAAAGGCTTCACTGCAAGGTTAGACAGACCCCTCCTCTACAGGTAGCTATAGCTAATGGCCAGCAACTTAACTACAGTACAATGTGCAAAGATTTCTCTTGGGACAGTCGTTTACAGCAGATGTTCTATTGGTACCTTTACGGAGCTGTGAGATAGTTTTGGGAGTGCAATGCCTGGCTACATTAGGTCCTATTTTGTGGGACTTTGAGGAGCTCAAAAATGAAATTTTCTTATAAAGGGAGAAGAATTATGCTGAAGGGAACAAAAAAATCTGTGATGGAATGGTTAAATAGGAGAAATTTTCAGAAAACTGTACTTCATTTAGCTTAATTATTTGCCATACAACTGTTGTCAACTGAAATAGTGGCAACAGAGGTTCAACCCCAGATATTAGAAACCAGATTATCTTCTCTTCTAAGAGATTTTGCTGATATTTTTGAAGAGCTAAGGTCTTTACCTCCACATAGAAGTCATGATTATAAGATCATTCTCAAGGAAGATACCTCCCCTATCAATGTAAGACCATATAGGTATCCTTCACTCCAGAAGGATGCTATTGAGAAAATAGTTCAAGAAATGCTGGAGGCAGGGGTTGTGAGACCTTCACAGGGCCCTTACTCTTCCCCTATTATGTTGATTAAGAAAAAAGATGGGACATGGAGGTTATGTGTGGATTACAGACAATTAAACAAACATACTATTTTGGATTAATTTTCAATACTAGTTATTGAAGAATTATTGGATGAACTGTTTGGGTAACATGTTTCTCAAATATTGACCTAAGATCAGGGTATTGGCAGGTGAGGATGGATCCCAAGGATATGGAAAAGACAGCTTGCAGGACTCATGATGGCCACTATGAGTTTTTGGTTATGCCTTTTGGCTTAACTAATGCTCCTTCAACATTTCAATCTCTCATGAATCACATTTTTAAACCATATATAAGGAAGTTCATTTTGGTTTTTTTTTTTTGGATGATATCTTGATCTACAGTCCCTCTTATGAAGAGCATTTACTGCATTTAAGGACTGCTTTTGAGACCTTAGGATAGCATGCCTTTTTTACAAAAATGTCCAAATGTTCCTTTGAAAGTTAGGAGATAGAATATCTAGGGCATTTAATAACTACAGAAGGAGTCTCTATTGACCTAAAGAAGATTGCAGCCATGAGAGATTGGCCCTCTCCAACTAATATCAAGCAGCTGAGGGGATTTTTGGTCTTACTAGGTAACATAGAAGTTTTATAAAAGGTTATGGACTGATAAGTAAACCTTTAACTGAACTCCTAAAAAAAGATGCTTCTCATTGGAGTCCAGAAGCCAGCTAGCCTTTGACACTCTTAAAGATGCTATGGTGTCTGCTCCTGTCTTGGCCCTTCTAGATTTCACCAAGGCCTTAGTAGTGGAAACAGATGCCTCTGGGGCTGGCATTGGGGCTGTACTGATGCAAGAGGGGCATCCTATTGCCTACCTCAGCAAGGCTCTCTCTTTGAAACACGAAGCCTTATCTACTTATGAGAGGGAATTGTTAGCAGTAGCACTGGTAGTGGAAAAGTGGTGGCCTTACCTAATGGGAAGACACTTTATTATCAAAATAGATCACTTTAGCCTCAAGTACATCATGAAACAGAAGATCACCGCCTTCTTTTAGAGCCAATGGTTATCCAAATTGATGAGATTTGACTATGAAATTAGTTACAAACAAGGCAAAGGTAATGTGGCTGCAAATGGCTTATCAAGGGTCTCTGGTGCTCAATTACTATCCATCACCATTAGTAACTAGCAAACTAATTTACTGGATAGAATCAAAAGATCTTGGACAGATGATACTCAATTACAATCCATCATACAGAACCTCTCTGCTGGGCAGTCTGACCCTAAGTACAAGTGGGCACAAAAGTTATTGTATAGGAAGGGTAAGTTGGTGGTAGGAAGTAACCCTTCCTTACAACAACACATCATTCACCTCTTCTATGATTCTCCTTTTGGAAGCCATTTTGGGGTCACAGTTACCAAGAAAAAGGTGGGGAGTCTTTTTTATTGGAAGAGTTTGAGTAAGGCAGTAAGGAATTCTATCAGGGCTTGTGATGTAAGCCAGAGGAATAAAGCTGATCTTAGTACCACTACTAGTCTACTACAACCTTTGCCTGTACCTGAGGCTGTTTAGGTTTATATCTTCCTTGATTTCATTGAATGCCTGCCTAAGTCTAAGGGAAAGGACACTATTCTGGTAGTAGTGGATAAACTTAGCAAATATGCTCATTTCCTCCCTTTAGCACACCCTTCCATAGCAGCTTTCGTGGCCCAGCTGTATTTGAGCAGATATTCAGGTTGCATGGCCTCCCTAAAACAATTGTGAGTGACCGGGACAAGATTTTTCTTAGTACTTTTTGAAGGAAAGTGTTCACTCTCCAACATGTTGATCTCTATATGTCCACTGCCTATCATCCTCAAAGTTATGGGTAAACGAAGGTTGTTAATAAGTGTTTAAAGGGATATCGAAGATGTATGACTGGTGAACGACCCACTGAATGGCTTCTCTGGATGCCTTTGGTAGAATAGTTGTATAACACAAATTGGCATTCTTCCACAGTCATCACTCCTTACGAGCAGTCTATAGTCAACCCCTATCCCTTCACATCTCTTACATCTATGGAGACAGTAGGGTTGAGGCTGTAGATAGGAGTTCGAAAGCTCGAGAGGACTGCATCAACATGCTTAAGTATCATCTCGCTAAGGCTCAACAGAGGATGAAGGCTCAGGCTGACAAACATAGAAGTGATAAGGTCTTGGCTGTGGGCGACTGGGTTTTTGTCAAATTACAACCCTACCGGCAGCAAGCAGTAGCTCAGAGGGTTAATCAGAAGTTAGCTGCCAAGTATTTTGGACCCTTCGAGGTCATCTCCAGGGTGGGGGCCATAGCCTACAAGCGTCAACTGCCTCATTCTTCAAGAATTCACCCAGTCTTCTATATTTCTTAACTTAAGAAGCAGGTCGGACCTCGACTCTACCTGACATAGATGATCATTGCCTCTTGATTCCTGAACCCCTAACTGTTCTGGACAGATAATTAGGTCACAAGGGTAATGGTGTAGTGGTTTAAGTTTTGGTCCATTGGTCTCACTCTCTAAAAGAAGATTCTACTTGGGAACTTTATTTTGGCATCGAGAAAAGGTTGCCTCATTTCAATCTAGAAGCTTAAGGGCAAGCTTCGTAAGAGGGAGCCATTGATACATTGTTTTTCCCTCATGTGCTGGACGCGTGATCCTTCAAAAGCGGGAAGCTATTAGATTTAACTGGCAAGTGTGACCCTTGGTTGTTATTTTATTAGTTTGTTATTTTGATTCTTCAGGTTCAGGTTGTTAGAAAGGAAGGGAGGAGAGAAGTGCAAGGGGGTTTCAATACATCCTCCAGTTTCTGTGTTAGAGGCAATCTACATATCAATAATATCTCATTTTCTCTTTCAAACTTCTTCTTGAATTTTTCATCTCTTTACTTCTCCTCGAAATCTCAAGATTTCCAAGGGAAACCCTATCAATTTGTCATGGGTAAGAACTTCCTTAATGTTTAGGCACTGGGTAATATCATCTTGTCGATTCTGGATAACACCTTTTGAGAACATGACGTTCGTCTTGTCATAATTAATCTTTTGGCTCGATGTCTCTTCATAGCTTGCCAGGATACTCTTAACTACTAAGGCTTGATCCATGGAGGCTTTGCAGAAAATAATAGAATCATCGGAGAAGATGAGGTGAGATATGATTGGGGCTTCGGAGAAAATTCTCATTCCGAACAAAGTGTTTGTCTCGGCTACATGTGAGAGAAGTGACGGGAGGCCCTCTGAACATAACAGGAATAAAAAGGCGAAATTGGATCTCCTTGTCGAATGTCGCGACTAGTTATAACATGTCCAAAGGGGGCTCCATTAATAATGAAGGAAAAGATTGCAGTTCGAATGCATTTCATGACGAGGCTTACCCATTGCCCATTGAAATTGAGCTTCAGCGTGATGTTCTCCAGAAAAGACCACTCCACTCTGTCAAAAGCTTTGCTTATGTCGAGTTTAAGGGCAATAGATCCATTGGGGCCATTGTGTCCATGCATGTAATGGAACAATTCATGTGCCACTAAAATGTTGTCCGTGGTCAACATAACTAGGATGAACGCACTTCAATTTTCCAAAATAACTTCAGGGAGGATGGATTTTAGGCGGTTTGTGATCAACTTGGTGGATATTTTATAGATCACTTTGCACAAGCTAATTGGCTCGAACTTGGTAATGCTGGTTAGACTTGGTTTTTTTGGAATGAGTGCAACATTTTATGGTTAAAGCTTCTTAGAAAGTCTGC
>NCQT01052394.1:2228-15515 GCA_002740465.1 Stenocereus thurberi | reverse complement strand
AAAATCTCACAAGGAGCTTCTAATCCTCCTATGTGGGACAAGGAGTAGGTATAAAAAGGAGCTAGTTTTGTCATTACTTCTGGTAATCCCCCACTAACTACATACAAACTAGTGAGGGAATGTTTTCCCCTAAAAATCAGTCGAGGGAACTTAACAAGATCTCTTATACACCGCCTGTCGATGAACCGACCTCAGATTCATGGTCCAGCTGCGAATACTCATCTATCCCCAGTATACTTAGTATTGAGGAAGAGGTGGTGTAGCCTTTGGAAATTAACATCATTGTTCATCTTATGACTGATGTCGAGAAATGCAAGCTCATTAGGATCAAGAAGACCGCACGATTGAAGACCATCCCGAAATTAATGGCTGGTAGAATGATTGAAGGTAACTCTCCCTCTTCTTCAAATCCCTCAGAGCGGAGTGGGGAGGCTAACTCATCGAATTCTAGCTCTTCTATACCGAGTGCCAGCAAGGGTCGTCCGAATAAAGGACCTCTGACAGAAATTGTGGCGGTTGGGTTAGACTTCCCGGAAGCCCCCACTCGCTCGGACCCTGGCAATGGCCCAAGCTCCCACTTCCCCAGCCTCAAGGCAGTGAAGTCACTGGGGTGGTCGGCCTTATAGGAAGAATACCTTATGTTTGCTAGGTATAAATTTGTGATCCCAGACTCAGACGTGATGGTGAACAGGCTGCCCCGAGGGTGTATTGTCGTGTATCGGGTGGCCCTTTCTTATGAACTTTGTTTCCTGTTGCACAAGGTGATCTGGGAGATTTTAGACAAGTGTAAATTAACACTTGCACAGATAGCACCCGCCTCCTAACACAACGTCTGTTCGTTCCTTGCCACCTGTAAGGTACGTCTGCTAACCTACACGGCTAGGGCATGCAGCCAAGTACATACTCTTCAGAAGACATAGGGTAAGGCTGGCAAGGCCGGCTAGTACAATTTCAACAATCGAAAGGGTTTTATAGCGGCCATTGAGAAGAAGTTGAAGTTGAAGAACTAGAAGCACGACTTCCTCTTCATCTACTGGGAAAATGGTTGGGTCGATGTCCCCGAGTGGAATAAAGATGAGCCAATCAGAAAACCACTTGGTGAGTCGACCATGGAGGACAAGGCAACTGCCCGATATTTTCAATAATATGTCAGAGAGGACGATCGACCACGATTAGATTGAGCAAAACCGAGTATCTGGTCCATTTTCATGAAATTGGGCTCATTTCCAGTTGGACACATATATAAGAAACTGAAATTGGTCTCGGTCCCTATTGGGATCGGGTCCTGATTTTTGGAACCGGTCCCAAAACCGGTGGGGAGTGGTTTCATAACCGAGTACCTGGTTTTCAATTTTTTTCAATTTTGTTATATTTCATTTCATTCAAATTTTAGACTTATGGTTGTGACTTTGCAAGATAAGCAACACACCTAATAAGCTAGTTAATCTAACGTTCAAAATCGAATTTAATAAAGTGGAAGCTACGCATCTACCTTACATCAAAGTCCAATTGGTTATTGGTTAGCTAGCAAATAACATTTCATTTCATCCAAGCATAAAAAATACAATCTTCTCATAATACTATACATTAACAAAAAGATTTCTCAATTCATATCAACACATAGTCGGAAATCATGGCAACATCCGGAGAACAACATTTGCTATCAGCAGAGATCATGAACTAAGGGATTGAGACGTCAGGACCGGAAGGGGATCTCCGACTTGCTATGTAAGCGTTCAGACTGCGCCATCCAAACTTTTCGTAGCCCTTAGATCTAAAGTATGCCAAGTTGGGGTACCGTTACTTCATTAACCACGACATATATTTGGCTATTATACTTGTTGGTTGTAGACTTGCTACTAGGCTTATATAACTTACACATTTTTTATTATAAATAACCAATTAGATTGGATAACCGGGTAACGGGTCTGGTTCCGATTCTAAGTTTTCATGATCTAGCTTCCAAACAGAGTTTTCTTCAGTAGTAATGTGAAAAATAATGGGTTTACATGATGATGGACATCCTGCTCTAGAGTCCTTCTCTTCCTCAATTAGTCTTGCAAAAAAGGCCCACCTCGGATGTTGGATTCGAGAAACGCCCCTTCAATGCTCATATCAACGCGAGTTTCATGAGAGAAAGTAGCCGATTAAGAAAGAAATAAAGTTTGAATCTTTCTTAAGAAAGATGAGATCTTTCTTAAAAAGGGAAACCTCTAATATCTGGGGTGTTAGAGTCTGAAATTTTATGCATGATTGCTTACCTTTCTTGGATTTGATAGGTAGGTATTTATAGGGACTGTAGGTGAGGATACCTTGGTAATTTTACATGCACATGACCCTTCGTGGGCCTAAAATAAATCTTCTCCTGGGTAGCCCACTAAGGATTAGGGCCCCTTCTTCAGGACTTTCAACTCACCTGCTAGCTTGGCTGGAAAGTCAAGGGTATTTCCCAAGTCAGTCACATAATATCTACATTCTAATTCCTCATAAGTTTTGGTATAATTTTCTTATGCAAGTGAAGACCAAACAGTCTAAACATAATTATCCCTTAACGGATAATATCATAATAAGACGAATAGGTGAAGAATTTTTCTTCAACAAGGTAGGTCATATATAAATAAATAATATAATTTTATGATGTAACTTGTTTTGTGCAAGGATGGTAATGAGGTGCACAAATAAAATTACATGATATTGTCACTTGTGTGACCTGCAAGTTAATGGTCATCTTTAGACGTCCTTTTATGGGCCTGTTTGGTGAGGGAAATAGGAATGGAAATTGAAACCTGAGAGTTCAAGTTTCTTTCATGCTTGTTTGGTGATAATTTTGAAGGAAAGAGACTTGATACGCTAGGTTTCAAGTTCCTCTCCAATTCTAAGGAGCTTGAAGCCTCCACTTATGAGGGGCATCAAGTTCCCAACCCCTCAAGAATCAGCATTATTTTTCAAAAAAATAAAAGAAACATAGATTTTTTCATTCTCAGCCTTCATTCATGTGTGACCCTCTGCATCTATCCATTTTCACATCTCTCACCAAAACCCTATCATCCTCTAACCATGTAGCTCACCATCAACCACCCTCCATTTGCCGCCCAGCTGCCGTTGACACCGGAACCCGGTCACACCTACGACCGCTAAGCCGGAGCCCTGCGTCATGCCTCAATCGGAGGTAACACCCGATTCTCATTTTTTTTAGGGGGTTTAACTTCTTGAATTAGCCATGGATTCAGATTCATTGTTGTAGATGTTGAATTAGTAGTCATGGGTTTCAATTTTTGGTTGTAGACCTTGGATTAGCCATGATCTTCACCTTTTGTTGTTTTTTTTTTTGGGATTTTGTTGTGTCCCTTTGCTGAAAATTAGCCAAAATATTAATTAATTTTCAAATTGTGTTTGTTATTTTGATCTTAACGATGTTTTTGTGAAATCTATTTGTTATTTCTTCTTATTCAATGAGTAATTTTCAAATTTATTTTTTTGGTTATTTGTTGAAAATATTGTTGTGGCCTTTTGCTATTGTCGCATCACTTGCATCACTTGCATTCGAAAAGTTAGAAATTGTTCCAAATTAGTATTCATGTGTTTATTTGTGGATGATGGATCAAATATGCTTGGTAGTTTCCTAGTACTCATGAGATTTCATAGTTTTATTTACTTGAATAATGATTTGTGGATTTGCGAAAATGATTTCAATAGAATGTGACTCCTTCTCGCTAATTGTTGCTAGTGAGGAAGAGGAAGAAAATGCAATTGCAATTAATCGTTACAATTGTACTTTTTATAAACATTGTACTTTTGGTGATATTTATGTGGTTGATGATGACCATTGTTATCCATGAAACACAAAAGTGAAATTGCAAAAGAAACGTCGTGGATTAGTGAATTTAAATAACTTAATTAGGGATAGCAATGTTACCTGTAAAAGTGAGCTTCGCATGAATATACATACTTTCAATATCTTAAGTGAAGTGATTAGGGATAATGGGGGTTTAACTGATACTAGATATGTCTTTGGAGGATGTTGTTGCCATGTTTTTGTATATATTAGCTCATCAGTTTAAGAATAGAACAGTATGAAGTTATTTTTATTGAAGTGGAGAAAGTGTTAGTAGAAACGTCCATCATTGTCTTATAGCTGTTTTGAAGTTACATACGCACTTGCTCAATAAGCCTACGCCTATATCAAAGATTTCGAAGATAGTAGATGGAAATGTTTTAAGATAATGCAACTTTTATACTTAATTCCTAATAAACCTAAATACAACATATATGTCTAAAAAGTTGTTTAGCTATGTTGTCGTGTAAAATTCCATAGGCGCATTAGATGGTACATACATTAATGCCTGTGTACCTGTTGAGGATAGACCAAGGTATCGGACTAGGGAAGACAATCTTGCTATGAATGTGTTAGGTGCATGCACACCCAATGTGGAATTCACATGTGTTGTTGGGTTGGGAAGGATCTGCACATGATGGTCGTGTTCTTCAAGATGCACTCTAGGCTGAATGGTTTAAAAGTTCCTCAAGGTGACAATTAAGACAAATACGTATTTAGTGATCATAATATTCTCATGATAATAAATAATTCTTTTTCTGTACTTGTCAAGGTATATATTATTTGGTAGATGCTGGATATACTAATTGTAAGGGATTCCTGGAACCATATAGAGGTTATTGATATCACTTAAAGGGATGGTGGGATCGACAACCTGTAAGTGCATAGGAGTACTTCAATATAAAACATTCTAAAGCTAGAAATGTAATAGAGCGATGCTTTGGATTACTAAAAGGAAGATGGGATATTCTCATATCCCTTTCGTACTTTCCTATACGTACTTAAGGTCGTATAACCATGTGCTCTATTATATAACTTACTTTGAAAATATATGCCAACGGATGACAAGATGTTGTTTGAGGATGAAGATGGGGAAGAAGATGGTGATGATGATGATGTCAATTATGATGAAGTTGAGTATGTTAGTCGCATTGAACATTTGATGCTTGGATGACTTTTTGGAGTTCATTGGCCTAAACTTTGTTTACTAATTGGCAAGTTAGGTCAAATAGGAATAGATAATGTATTACAACTATTTGTGTTCAACTTATGGTGTTATGATGCATGATGTTTTAAACTGTTGTTTACTTGTTTAAACAGTGATGTATTTGTTTCAACTCTGGTGCATTTGTTTCAACAATGGTGCATTTATTTTATGTGTTTTATACATGGCTTAATGTGACATAGGATGGATTTTAGCCAAAGTTTCCAAGCGGCAAGTAGGATGGAACAAAGTTAAAATTCTCACAGTGGTAGTAGGATGGACGTTAGTCAAAGTTCTCAAACTGGAAAATGGGAAAACAAATGATTTTGGACCAAGGAAGATTTGCAAATTCAAAATATTGGTATATGTTACAATCCTTTATCTAAGGCAATAAAATATTGTAATCAGTACTTGCCAAAGTATGTGGTGGAATGAGAATATTTTATTCTCCATTTCATTGCTTTTATCGTGGCTGAACAAGCACATCACTGATTTCGTATCTTTGAAGGATGTCTTGATTTTTTGGCCATGCATCTAAAAGCGATAGCCATAAATCTTTGCATGATTTATTCTTTACAAAATTAACTTGAACTGTTTTGAGCAAATATTGGCTATATATATTTTGGAGTTTTCTGGCACAATAGATACAGAAAAAAACACACTAAGATTTCAATTGTTCCATTTAATCTCATATCTTGGGATAAATGAAAGTGACACTATTCCTCTAACCTCACATAGTGTGTGCTCACTTGTGGGAAGCGTTCATTGAATTCTAGGAGGGTGGTCTTCTTAAACCTAGTAGCACTAAGACACGTTCTCCGAGGGGCGAAATCTACCCTTTAGGATAATGCTTAGCACGCTCGAATGATAAGTTCTATATATATCTCTATAATTTCATTCCTTTTGTTTTACTAACTTGTTTACTTGTGCCCATTCCAGATTAAGTTCTCCAACAATCTGTAGGGTAGATTGCCTTGAAATGGCGACCACTTGGCTCACCGCAAAAGCCTTTCCTAATGCTTCAAAAATTGACGTCTTTAATAGAGCTCAATTCAAATGATGGAATGTAGGGGCTTCTCTACCTTAGACCTGCTAGGTTATGCTCACACCTTAACTCAAGAAAAACCTAAGGAATGTAGTGAAAATTATGATGTCTTGCCAAAGTCTTGAGAGCTTGCCAACAAGATGTTTAGACACACAATTGTTACCAGTTTGTCTAATGATCTTTTTAGTGTCTATAGCACGTATAAAGAGGCAAACTCTATACGGGAGTCTTTGAATAAGAAATATACTCTGGAGGGTACTGGATCTCAAAAATTTGCTATTGGTAGTCTTGTGCATTTTCAAATGACCGATGACAAAGACAACAAATCTCAAATCAATGACTACCACAAGCTGCTGGAAGACTTAAAGAATGAGAAGGTAAAATTGCCCGAAGCATTTGTTGCCAGTTGTAAGATCGAGAAACTACTAAAGTTGTGGAATGACTACAAGCAACAATTGAAGCACAAAAAGAAGAAGATGTCCCTAGAGGATGTCATCTACCATATCATTGTCGAAGAAAGGAACTAGAAATAAATCCACGAATTAAAGGAAAAAGAGCAAGCATCACATGCCAATCCTACTGATTATCAAGTCAAAGGAGACATTGAGAAGCGACATCATCATCATTCCAGAAGGTGTAATAATAAGCCCCAAAGACATGACAATATTCCCAAAACTAAAGATCCAACCTTGAGAAAAAGGAGGTTTGCTTTGTTTGTCACAAACCTGGCCATCATGCTGCACGATATAGACACAGAAAGAGGAATGACAAACCTGCTAGGGATGGGCTTGCGGCGGGTAGAGTTATATCTACACCCATACCTATTTTTAAAAGTCATCGCCATATCCACACCTATACCCATCAGGTTTTCAAAACCAATCCCAATACTCATACCTATTAGGAATTTCATGTATTTTGGGTTTTATTCGAGCATATAAGAAATTCAAAATATAATATCCATCATGGATGATAACTTTTTTTGTCTAAATAAATTCATAAAATAAAATTCAACTAGGTAGAATGTTCTAAAGAAATACAGTATCCATGAGATTAACTGCAAGAGCTCATACTTAGCTCATGACCAAAATCTGCATTTTGGAAATGATTGGAATAAGGGATTAAGGGATACAACAAATAAGGGAGTGAGGGACACAGCAAATGAGATAGGATTTTAGATTTTTGAGTTGTGAGTTGTGAGTCATATGACTTCATGTATCGGCATAGTAAATGAGCACTATAAATAGATCGATTGCATGATTGGGGTTGGGTTGGGGTATTAAGCCTTTTTTTTTTTTAACGAATTACCAACATTCAAAGCTCAAAACTCTATTCAACAATTTATTTCATCCCCAAAAAAATTCGAGCACAGGGCGGGTATGGGTGTGGGACGGGTGATGCCTATACTCAAACTCGTAGCCATATCCATACCCGTTTTCAGCGTACCCGCCCCATACCCATTTTTTTCAATTTTTCGTACCCATACCCATTATAAATTAGGCAGGTTGGTTGGGTTCGAGTACAACTCTCATCCTTAAAACATGCTAAACCAAGTGTAAACTTGGTGAATGCAGATGTTATTGTTGTGGTTGTTTTTCAAATTAACAAGGCAACTAGTGCCAATGATTGGTGGTAGACTCTAGGTACCAGGCACATATGTGGCAATAGAAGTGCCTTCACCTCCTACACTCCTTTAGGGGAAGGAGAAGAAACTGTTTACATGGGTGACTCAAGGCTTGCGCTGGTCTTAGGCAAAGGCAAAGTTATTCTCAAACTCACTTCTGGAAAGACCTTGTCACTTAATGATGTTCTTCATGTGTCGGATATTTGAGTCAACTTAATTTCTATGTCCTTGTTAGGAAAGGTTGGAGTGAAAATTTCATTTGAGTCTGACAAGACCGTCATAACCAAAAACAATGTTGTGTGGGTAAGGGCTATCGTAGTCAGAGACTCTTTATTTTGAATATACTTGATGTCATCGTTAATGAGAATGTTTTCAGTTGTGCTTACTCACTTGATTTTATTGATTTATGGCATAGTAGATTAGAGCACATTAGTGTTTTTTACATTTAAAAAAATGAAAGACCTTGGTTTGGTCCCTAATGTGAACACTAATAACATGGGAAAATGCAAAATGTGTGTGGAATCAAAATTAACTAAAATACCTTGCAAATTAGTATTAGAGAGAGAAAATGAGTTATTAAGTTTGATACATAGTGATTTAGGAGATCTTAGATAAATATTGATTAGAGGGGGAAAAAGTACTACATAACTTTTATTGATGACTATTCTAGATATTGTAAGGTGTATCAATTAAGACTTAAAGATAAAGCTAGTGAAATGTTTGTAAAATACAAGAATGAAGTACAAAATCAACTAGATAAAAAATTCAAAAGACTAAGATCTGATCGAGGCAGAGAGTATGGACCATCAAATGAATTTTGTGAACAACATGGTATAATACATGAAAAAACTCCACCTTATACACCTGAGTCTAATGGCATAGCTGAGAGAAAAAATAAGACGTTGAAAGAAATGATGAATTCAATGCTTAATAACTCTGGTGTTCTCAATAAGTTATAGGGGAAGCCATTCTTTTAGCTTGGCATATTCAAAATAGGATACCATATAAGAAAACTGGAAAGACACCTTATGAATTATGGAGGGGATATAGGCATAATGTTAAATACTTCATAGTGTGGGGTTGTCTTGCAAAAGTCTCATTACCTGATCTGAAGAAGAGAAAATTAGGTTCTAAATCCGTTGATTGTGTGTTAACTAGATATGCAATTAATAGTGCAGCTTATAGATTTGCAATTAAAATTGATGTGTTAAAGCCCAATACAATTATGGAGTCAAAAAATGTTGAGTTTTTTGAACATATTTGCCCTCTCAAATCTAATGTATGAAGGCCTCTTCCTAATACCAATAAGAAAAAAGAAACGAAATAAAATGACAATGAATTAGAAATAAGAAGAATGTAAATAAAAAAGGCCGCAAGCGTATAGCCTCCGCTGTAGTACTTGAAGGTCGTGTCCTCGGGAACGAGGCAGAAATTAAGGTCACTTAACACGAAATTAAACTAACATAACATCATTCTCCATTGAGTTAAATCAAAAGCAACTAAAACTATATGTTAAATCAATCTCATTCCAAACTTATTCTAACATTCAAAATTAATTATAATCAAAGGGCATCTCTTTATCACTTAACACATCCCAAATGAGAGCTTTAAAATAGATTAATAAGCAGAATCGAATAAATTAAAAAAAAGCAACACATAAAGCTTAAACAAAGCTTACAAGGAGATGGAATCAAGCTTCAATCCTAGGCAAATCAAACCTAAAATAGCAATACTCCACAAGAATAGAGCAACATCAAGAAACCCAGACAAGTCAAGGGCAAATGCGCAGAACAGAATGAAACAACCCAGATTGTGAACAAACAGCAATTGAACAGATGAATTAGGCTAACAGAATGCTTAAAATGTCTAAACGATGGGAGGAGGAAACTTGCCACTGAGCAATTCAAACCTGCAATCTTCAACCAAACTTACTCTAGTTACATACAATTTGTAACTGAGATTCATGAAATCCAACTAAACGAGGCTAATATTAGATCTAACGTGAAACCCTGGAACCGAAAATTGAACTTAAAATTCAAATAATTGGAACAAAAACAAAATTAAAACTAAAACTACACCTAAAGCTGAAATTTAACCTAACCTAACCCTAAAATTACCTTTAAAAAAAAATCCTTCAATGGCGTCGGTTGCTTTGATTTATGCCGAGCCCTCTTCCATTCTCTACCGTCCATTTTGTGGGTATCGTGGATGGTGGAGATGAGGGACAGCTATGGTGGTGTACTGGCGAGATGATGATGCTTGATGGTGCTGTTGGTAGTGCTTGGTGCCCTAGTGTTGTCGAGGAGAGAGAGATGGGGTAGAGAGAGGGAGAAGAGATGAGGATTAAGCAGGGGAAGGATTTTCTGGGTTGGGCTTTCGGGGGTTTCGTGGGAGAGGGGAGAGAAAGTGTGAGTGAATTAAGAAGGAGGGGAAGGCAGTCACATGAGGTGCACGTGATGGGGGTAGTGTTTAGGTTTTATTTCTCTCTTTTTTTTCCTTCATTTGGGCCAAACAACAAGATGACTTTTGAGCTAGGTTTGAGTCAATTCGGCCCAATTTTTGATTCCCAGCATTTTCCACCATTTTTTCTCGCATTTTCTTGCATTTTTTCATATTTATTCAAAACCTACCAATAAAATAAAATCAAATAAAAACCTAAAAAAATACGATTATAACGAGCATAAAACTAGTGTAAAAGTATCATAAAAGTGACACAATTTTAGCACAAACAAATACCCTCACATCAAGATTTTGCTCGTCCTCGAGTAAAATAAACTAAATAACTAAAAGAAAATAAAAAATAAGAGAAGAAAATCCTAACTCACTGTCGTAAGAATTACAGTTGCATTTAGCGTATGCAACAAGCCCTTTAAACCCCTCGGTCTCCCAAGTAGATGAGTGAGGTCTCGTGAGGATTTTCAAGTGAAATACCATAAAATTATTTCAAAAATAAAAGAAAATCTTTTTGATTTTTTTTTCAAAGCTGATATGTGCAAAATTGGGAGAGGTATATACACGTTCTAATCAACTAAATCACCCTTGTAGCCAAGTTATTAGCTCACATGTAGACGTAATGCACATATCAAAGATCTTTAACCTCATGAATGACACTAAAGCACTAATGTTTCACCCCACTGTACATCAAAGCTGTGAACCCACCCTAGTGCTCGTGTGCAAGTGCATCATCATCCTAGGCTTTAAGCTCACCAGAATCAACTCAATCCCACTTGGCCAACCCAATTACACTTGACCAACCCAATTACATTATTGACATAATAACATTGAAAGCAAGCTTTTTCAGTAGCAATATTGCCTCAAAGGGTAACACCCAGTAGCACGTGCCTCAAATGGTAACGCCCAGTAGCACATACCTCAAAGGGATACTTGTCATTCCAAATTTTATTTCATTTCTTTTTCATTTCTTTCTTTTTCTTCTTTATTCATAATACACTTTTTCTTTAAAATATTTTTTCAATCATCACAGAGTAATTATGTCACAAGCTAGTGGGAGAATCATTCATGCAAACTTAAGACCTAAACATAATGTGAAGGATAGACAAGGACTGGATTACACAACCTATAATGAATAACTGGAGTTAGAATTAGAGCTTAGAATATCATATTTGAGGTTGAAGACCTATCATGCACATCCTACTTATATACAAGCTAATAAATAAAGCACATGGGATTCAAGCTAATCAGAAAGAGTACAAAACATTCCCAAAAACAAAACCAAAATCTTCAAAAATTTTCAAAAATGGGCACCTCACCCTCACACCAAAACTCCAGAATGTCCTCATTGTGGGAACTAAGGTGCTAAAAAGCAAGCACATCAGCTACACAACTGTAAAACCAACACAAAACCACAAATATATACAAACTAGGACACTATAAAAATCAAAATCAAAATCAAAAACCAAACAGAACCAAATACACACATATTTACAGAAGCCTAAACAAAATCACAAAAGAAAAACAAAAACAAAATTCTCTAAAATAAGCCAAACCTCAAAATAACCAAAATCGAAACCAAACCAAAACAAAGTAAAAACACAAACGCAAAAATCAAAAAGAAAAATAAAAACCAAAACCTAAAAGAAAACAAACATAATCACCCAAAATAAAAACAAAACAAGACTAAGGGGCTACAAAACTAAGCATAAACAAAACAAAACAAGACTCAAAAGAAAAGAAACAAAACACAAAACCAAAACACATCCACTAAGACATTAAAAAGGAAATAAAAACAAAAGATTAAATAAAGACTAGCAAAAGAAACAAACAAATGGAAACATAAAAATAATCCTAGATATCTACAAATACCAAGTATTCACAAAATCAAAACACAGCCAAGGGTGACCATAGCCCACACGGCTCAACATATCCCAAATTGCTCCTCAAGATTGATCACCCATATATTCATAGTCCTAAATATTTACAACTAGATACAAAAAAGAAAGAAAAGAAATGAAACAGAAAAGAAGAGAGGGTGGAACGATCATATCAGGTTGGATACAGGTTGTACTCAAACTATGCCTCATGAAAATGATGTGACATGAAGCTTATGAAGCATCAGCCACTCCATATGAAGCTAAAAACTGCTACTCAAATCAAAACTCGTCAAAGCACATAATAGCTTATCAAACAACGAAGCCCAACTCTCAATAATATAGCAACAGTGAAAACCAGTGAGTTGGAACCAGAAAGAGTATATCCACATAGCCAATAAAGCACAGGTAAGGGCCCGTTTCAGCTTATCAAATAGTTGAACCCAATCAGAAAGAAAATGAACATATTTAGAACAAGTCAGTGTTGAAGTCATTAGCCTAGAAACCATATCAGCATGAACGAATAGTCTAGGCAACATAGGGGGTGCATAATTCATAAGTCTATTAAGTCCAATATGTGTATGAGTATAGTCTAAAGCAAAGTTCTTAATGGCAATCATCTCAGACTCAACAAATTCAGAGTTGCAATATTAAAAAAGGAAGTCAATTTAGATGGAGTCAAAAGAGAAGGACTCATAATCAGCACAAACACCATCATCAGAACTTTCATGGATATCAAACTCACAAGAAAAAGATTCATATTCCATAGATAGAATATTATCATCTAATTCAAACAGAAAGTCAGGAATAATGGGATCAAAAGAGAATGATTCATATTCGACATGAACATCCACATCAAGACCTTTAGTAACATCCAACCCCCATGAAAAAGATTCATATTCCGCATAAAGAGTATCATCATCAAATTCCAAAATAGTGGGTTCAGTTACCTCATCGCATAACTCCTGTGAAATATTTGTAAAATCATCTAAATCATGAGGCTCAACTTCAGGTATGATGTTTATATCTAACTCATGAATAGTATCAGATTGTTCACCCACCTCAAATTCACAAAAGTCATTCAGAGTGGTGGGTAGGTCGACATAAACTAAGATATCTTCAGTGATATCTTTGAGTGAGCTAGTGCAGGGTGCAATGTCTATTGATAGAGACGTAGGGAGGTCATTCTCTAGTTCTATATTAGGCAAAGGCATGTTTTCATTGAAGTTAGGCCTAGCAGAATAAGAGGGTTCA
>NCQT01052341.1:956-17195 GCA_002740465.1 Stenocereus thurberi | reverse complement strand
ATCGAGCAGCTTGAAGCATCACATCAAAAGAAGATTTTAGACATGGAAGCTAGTCATCAAAGAGATATAGAAGAGCTTCTCAAGGAAATCAAGCTTCTTAAGAATGTTGTTCTTTCACAACAACACAGCCCTACAACACCATCTTCAGCTCCTTACTGTGAAATATAAATGCTTGATGACGTCCTTATATTTTTTTGGATGAATTAGGTAAGTCCACTTTCACATATGTTTGCTGTGGTTTTTAAACAATGCGAGAGATGCATATCATGCTGTGGTATATGGAGGTGTGAAGTTCAGGATGCTGTGGATGATTGGGTGGGCCATTTTTTGGTTATGGTATATGAATTTACTATCAAGTAAATGAAGTTTAGGGTTACTTTCATTGAATGATATGTCATTTTTGGGGGTAAATAGGCTAAGTTTAGGGACCTTTTTTTGGTTATGGTATATGATGATAGTTTGGATGTATATACATTAATTACCATCTTTTGGATGATGTATATTTTTGACAACATTGTCGTACTGCAATCTTTTCAATGACTTGTATGGTTAAGAAGCCATCGCTAGTTGTGCATGTCTACCTATATCGCCGTACGTTAATGATTAACATTTTAGTTTTTCACAAGAAATCATATTACAGTCACTTTTTCCAACCTTTAAAATGGTTAAGTTAAATATTTTAAAAAACAAAAAATAATGGCATCTAGAAAGGAAATGTACGACGGAAATGGTGGTCGTCAATGGATAATTTTGGTGGAATTGAGCAAAATGAGGGCAATATTGGTATTGTCAGTGTCAGACTTTTTTAGGAAGGAATGTAAAAACCGTCCTAAACGTATTACATTCTACGACGGTTTTAAAAAACCGTCCTAAAAGTTTATGGTCTTTTCTGCGACGGTTTAGTCCTAAATTACCTTTTATGACGAGGCCTTCTACGACGGGTTTAGGACGGTACACATGACCGTTACAGAAGATCTTCAACGACGGTTTCATGAGTTTTCTGGGACGGATTGTTCCTTCGTAACAGTATAAATTTCTAGTAGTGAAAGAAAACAATCTCACCAGGATAGGTGTAGAGCGCACCTAAGCTAAGGCCTCCCGCAAATGGGGCAAATAGAGTATCTGCCACTCCATCACAATATCAAGACTTGACTCATTAAATCAGACATTGTCAACGCACACAGGGTCTTATCAAACTCCTAGGATCATAATTAAGAAAATAAAAGGTAAGAGGCAATAATGAAAACCGCACCAAAGAGTATAAGCATCCTCTTAACCTTATCAAAGCCTATAAAAAAATCATAGGAAGGTTTTAAGAATGTAGTCCACATGATTTTCCTAGGCAATTCCTCTAGGCACATGTAATGTGAGTCAAGTGAGGCATTATATTCACTAAAGTAACCTAGGGAAAGAAAATTATCAACATTTCCACCAAGCATATTAAACATTTTATCCTCATAGCCCAAATCAATATTAGTATTGCAAATTATAGAATTATCAATGGGCTCAACAATGTCATACTTAAGGGAAGGAAGGGGTTGTAAATATATAGGTGAAACATGTGAATGATCAAGAGGATTAGGGAAAACATAATCATCAAAACCAAGGTTAGGAGACTCCTCATGCACAAACGCATCACGTAATCCCTCCAAAGGAGTTTCAACTAGATCATACGCCTTATCTGAAATATCTTCTAACTTAAAACATGCATCAGAAAAATCAAACCTGGCATCAAATCCAAAAAGTTTCACCCACCTGGAGCCCCGTGCACTAAGCTCAAGAAATGGACGAGTCATGTAAGGATACGATAACATCAGTATTGTATATGGGCGATGCAAAATAAGGTTGAGCATAGCATGCATAATAAGGACACAAATTAGTAATGTGGTCAGAAGAATTACACAAATCACACCAAAAAGCAGCATAATAAGATCTACAATAGAATGCGCAAGGATTAGGAAATGAATATTTAGAAATAATAGTCGCCTTTTGAAACTCAAATGAATCCTTAGCAATCCACTTGAGCAAATTCCGTGCATTATCAATATTTCTACCATGAAAATCACAATACTATAAAAGAATACGGGTTTTACTATTCACACCCCTATCAACAATGTCTAGAATTCCCTATTTTTCCACATAATAACCACATTAAGTAAGAAAAACATTTAAGCGCTTAAAATACCTCCAAAATAATTCATGCTCGAAATGGGGGAAATGAAAAATGGCCATTGTTTTTTTTCATTTTTTTTTTTGGTTACTTTTCCAAAATTTTTATAGGTTTTTTTTACCTTTGAAAGAAAAATAAAATGCTTACTCAAACCTATTGAGAAAAACCCAATATTCGACGCTAGTCCCCGGCAACGGCGCCAAACACTTTGTAGGCCCGCAAGTACACGGTAGCATTGTAGCTATTCAAAGTCGATCCAACAAAGACTAGGTTGATCTATTGGGATATATTCCCTCAAGATATGCTAAGTGAATCAAAACTCAAAGGGTTTTGAATCAACAATTTCTAATACGCTAATTCTAAATTAATTAAGCAAAAATGTCTAGGAATTCTTATAGTTGTGAAAGGTGATTGGATCAAAATGATAAACTTGTGCTTTTCTCGAATGGGCTAATTTCGAGGAATTGTAACCTTTTCTAGAAACTAGATCTATTCTATTGAAATCAATCAAATTTGCCTAAATTAAGCGAAAGTCATTCTTTCAAACTAATTTGACTTAATCCAAGTTTAACATCTTCGATTACGTACTAGCCCTCCTGACATATAAATCTCTCTCTCGATACGAAGTTATGCTAAGTCTATTCAAGCAGTCCAACAACTAAATGTTGTATTTCAAGTATTCACTTGATTGTTTCAAGTATGCAAGTAAATTTTGGCCAAAAATCAACTCACAACATAAATAACACTTGATAAAATGAAATCCAACCAATAATAAAGACAATAAACTAAAACATGATCCAATAACAATTCCACAAACTACTAAATCCCTAAACAGAATGAAAGTACTCAAACATGATTAAATTAAACATCTAAAATGATAAATTTCAAGAGAAGAGAAGAGAAGAGAAGAGAGAAGAGAAAATAGATGCTCAGCCAAGATCGCGCCTGAACCGTCGTGCAAACCTGGGGTGGAACCCTTGCAAATCTTCCCTTCAACTCTCTCTCTCTCTCTCTCTCTCTCTCTCTCTCTCTCTCTCTCTCTCTCTCTCTCTCTCTCTCTCTCTCTCTCTCTCTCTCTCTCTCTAATCTAAAATCCTAATCTACTTGAAAAGAGGAAAAGAATGGAATCGGATGGATGAGATGATTACAGTTTCTTGCAGAGCAGGGCTATTTATAAGAGAGCTCGATTGATCTCAACCACACGATGAGGGAAAACAAAGAGGCCAGCTATTACAGGCCGGCCATAGACCTTGGCATCCACCATGACTCGACCGTGGTGTGGGCTGGCTTGTCATTCTTCTGTTCTTCCCCTCTTCCACAAATATGGAAACTTAGGGGCATCTGTGGTGAGTCAAAATGCACCTATACAGGATCAAATACTAGGTAAAAAGGCCTAAAATCCTGCAAAACACATCAAACAATCACACCCAAGCATAAATCGAAAATAAGAGTGTAAATAATAACTAAAAGCACAATATTTTCCTAAAAATGACACAAAATAGCCCTAGAATGATATACATATTGAGCACTTGTCAAACTCCGCCATGCTTAAACCGTTGCTTGTCCTCAAGCAAACACTAAAAAAACTGATAAGGGAAGATGCAATGGAACAACCTCTTTAAAATAGGGAAACCATAGCATGTCACAAGCAAGAATAACAATCAACGGCAACCCTAAGTAGTGCAAAAAACATTACAAAATCAAAGGGAAAAGAATATTTTCAAAAAAGTATAAGACCACAAGCTCAATATCAAAACTTGATCACCCCCAAAGAACTACCAAGCATGTCATGCAAGCACATGAGATTGTAAAGTTAAATAGATTGGTAGAACCTCACTTTTGGGAAATGTGAATCACTCCAGCTCATGTATTTAAAATATAACATTCGTTCACTTAAGGCTCATTCCAAAGATGCAATCTACCATATGATTGCAAAGACTCGCAAATTCTCCACCACTAAAAAGAAATGCTTACTAAACAATCATGAGGATGTTGATAGGGCTGTAACGGGGCCATGGGTAAGGTAAGAAGGGAACAAATATGTTAGGATTTATGGAGCTCAAGGCCGAAGACTATGAGTATGTATCACCTACACCGAACTTGTCACAAAAAATACTCCTCACCCCAAACACCAATATGTGTCAAATACACAAAATAACCCCGTGTTGGTCGAGTATGTGAAAAAGTGGTGATTTATAAAATTTATACCAAATCCATGCATTATTTTTGCTTCTCTTTTCTTTCAACATATTTTTCTTTTTTCTTTCTTTCTTTTTTCGCTTCTCTGTTTTTCTGCTTTTTTCATTAGTTTTTTAGATAAGAGAAGGATTATGGCAAGAGAAACTGTGCACTTTTCAACGCTNTTTCTAATAACTCGTAAAATTTAACCCAAATAACACCAAGGGAAATATCGAATAAATCCCTCATTGCATACGAATAGACCACGCCCAACAACAACGGCATTAGTATCCACCAACTACTCCCAATCACTAATGAAACTGTACAGTTTTGGCTAAAAAGGGTAGAACATGTAATCGGCCAAGGTTCAATATTACAGGTTTGCATCAAGAAAAAGAAAGGTCAAGGCTCAATGGGGGTAGCAACGGATAAATCATAAAAAGGGTGGCTATCTGGGTAATATAGCTCATAAATCCAAAGAATGCCTCAATCATATTGCCAAAACATGCATGCTAAATATGATCTTGAACAAGAGTCAAAGCAAGTTCTAGAGATGCAACATGGAAGAGCCACACACATGAACAAAACATCAGACTAAATATAACGATTAGTCCAAATCAGGCTCAAAATCTCACGGAATATCTACCAAAGTCTCAATAAGCTCATAAAATGACTCCATGTACAAACAATAGTGCTAAAAACTCAAGGGGGGAACATAGTTCTCAATCAAGACAAGGGTCAAAACAAGAAATATTTACAAAACCTTCAAAAATTTTTAGCATTAAAAGGGATTACACATCAAAAGCTCCTTAAGCTCATGAAAGCTATTTTGCCTAAACAAAAGCATCATTAGAAGAAATCCACATAATCCCTACATAGAATCCTAGAAATGCAAGCTTAAAATGCAACACTATAATGCAAGCAAAAAGAAACCTAAAACTGTATGATCTAATATGTATGCAAACTAATAACCAAAATGGAAAACATGAGGCTACCCTTCCCCATGCTTAAATGAAGCATTACTATTCAAAAGAAAGAAATAAAGAGAAGGGGGAACAAAAGAAAACAATCTCACCAGGTTACGTACAGAGTGCACCTAAGCTAAGGCCTCCACGCAAATGGGGCAAATGGAGCATTAGCCACTCCATCACAATGTCAAAACTAGATTCATTAAATCAGACACTGTCAATACACACAAGAGCTTATCAAACTCCTAGGACCACAATTCAGAAAATAAAAGGTAAGGGGCGATAATGAAAACCACACCAAAGAGTATAAGTATCCTCTTAACCTTATCAAAGCCTATAGAAAAATCATAGGAAGGTTTAAAGAATGTAGTCCATGTTATTTTCCTAGGCAATTCGTCTAGGCACGTGCAATATGTGTCAAGTGAGGCATTATACCCGCTAAAGTAACCTATGGAAAGAAAATTATCAACGTTTCCACCGAGCATATTAAACATTTTGTGCTCATAGCCTAAATAAATATTAATATTACAAATCATAGCATTATCAATGGGTCAACAATGTCATACTCAGGGGAAGGAAAGGGTTGTAAATACATAGGTAAAATATATGAATGATCAAGAGGATTGGGGAAATTAAAATCATCAAAACCAAGGTTAGGAGGGTCCTCATTCACAAATGCATCATGTGACCCCTCCAAAGGAGTCTCAACTAGATCATGCATCTTATCTAAAATATCTTCCGACTTAAAATATGCATCAAAAAATCAAACCTAGTATCAAATCCAAAAGGCTCACCCACTTCGAGCCCCGTGCACTAAACTAAAGGAAAGGATGAGTTATGTTAGGATAGGACAACGTCAGTATTGTCTATAGGTGATGAAAAATGAGGTTGAGTATAACATGCATAATAAGGACACAAATTAGTAGTATGGTCAGAAGAGTTACACAAATCACGCCAAAAAGGAGCATAATAAGATCTACAATAGAATGCGCGAGGATTAGGAAATGAATATTTAGAAATAATAGTCGCCTTCTGAAACTCAAATAAGCAAATACCATGCATTATCAACATTTCTACCATGAAAATCCTAATACTCTAAAGGAATACGAGTTTTATTATTCACACCCTCATGAACAATTTCTAGAATTTTCTATTTTCCCACATAATAACCACATTGAATAAGAAAAACATTTAATCACTTAAAATACCTCCAAAATAATTCATCCTTGAATTAGGGGAAATGAAAAATGGCCATCGTTTTTTTTCCTTTTTTTTGGGTTAATTTTCAAAATTTTTTATAGGTTATTTTTTCTTTCAAAGAAAAATGAATTGCTTAGTCAAACCTATTGAGAAAAATCCAATATTCGATGCTAGTTCCCGACAACGGCGATAAAAACTTGATAAGCCCGCAAGCGTACCATGGCACTGAAGCTATTCAAGGTCGATCCCACAGAGACTAGGTTGATCTATTGGGTTATATCCCCTCAATATGCTAAGCGAATCAAAATTCAAATGGTTTCGAATTAACAATTTCTAATACACTAATTCTAAATCAAAGAAGGAAAAATGTCTAGGAATTTATATAGTTATGAAAGGTGATTGGATCAAAATGATAAACATGTGCTTTTCTCTAATTGGCTAATTTCGAGGAATTGTAATCTTTTCTGGAAACCTTATCCATTCTTTCGAAATCAATCAAATTTGCCTAAACTAAGCAAAAGTCATTCTTTCAAACTAATTTGACTTAATCCAAGTTTAACATCTTCGGTTACCTACTAGCCCTCCTAGCATATAAATTTCTCTCTCAAGATGAAGTTATGCTAAGTCTATTCAAGCAGTCCAACAACCAAATGTTGTATTTCAAGTATTCAGTTGATTGTTTCAAGTGTGCAAGTAAATTTGGCCAAAAATCAACTCACAGCATAAATAACACTTGATAGAATGAAATCCAACCAATAATAAAGATAAGCACTATTGAATAAACTAAAACATGATCCAATAACAATTCCACAAACTACTAAATCTCTAGACAGAATGAAAGTACTCAAACATGATTAAATCAAACATCTAAAATGATAAATATCAAGAGAAGAGAAGAGAAGAGAAGAGAGAAGAGAAAATAGATGCTCAGCTAAGATCGCACCTGAACCGTCGTGCAAACCCGGGGTGGAATCCTCACAAATCTTCCCTTCAACTCTCTCTCTCTCTCTCTCTCTCTCTCTCTCTCTCTCTCCAATCTAAAATCCTCATCCACTTGAAAAGAGTAAAAGAATGGAATGGGATGGACTTGAAAAGAGGAAAAGAATGGAATGGGATGGATGGCATGATTGCGTTCTACTGCAGAATGGGGCTATTTATGGGAGAGCTCGATTGATCTCAGCCACATGATGAGGGAAAACAAAGAGGCCAGCTGTTACAGGCCTGCCACGGACCATGGCATCCACCACGGGCCGGCCGTGATCCGAGCTGGTTCATCATTCTTCTGTTCTTCCTTTCTTCCACGGCATGGCAACTCAGGGGCATCTGTGGCGAATAAAATACACCTGCATAGGGTCAAATGCTCGGTAAAAAGGCCTAAAATTCTACAAAACATATCAAACAACCATGCCCAAGCATAAATCGAGAATAGGAGTCTAAATAATAACTTGAAGCACAATATTCTCCTAAAAACGACACAAAATAGCCCTAGAATCATATACGTATTGAGCACTTATGAAACTCCCTCATGCCTAAACCGTTGCTTATCCTCAAGCAAACACTGAAGAAAACTGGTCAACCTCTTTAAAATAGGCAAACCGTAGCATGTCACAAGCAAGAGTAACAATCAATGGCAGCCCCAAGTAGTGTACAAAACACTTCAAGATCAGAAGGAAAAGAATGTTTTTGAAAAAGTATAAGACCACAAGCTCAATTTCAAACTTGATCGCCCCTAAAGAACTATGAAGCATGTCATGCAAGCACATGAGACTGTAGAGCTAAATGGACCGGTAGACCCTCACTTTTGGGAAATGTGAATCACTCCCGCTCATGTGTTTTAAATATAATATATGTTCACTCAAGAATCATTCCAAAGATGCAATCTACCGTATGCTTGCAAGACTCTCAAATTCTCCACCGCTAAATGCAATGCTTGTTAGACAGTCATGAGGAGTTTGATAGGGTTGCAACAGGGCTATAGGTAAGGTAAGAAGGGAACAAATACGTTGGGATTTGTGGAGCTAAAAGTCAAAGACTATGAGCATGTATCATCTACACGCAACTTTTCACAAAAAACACTCATCAGACCAAACACTAATATATCTCAAATACACAAAATAAGCCTAAGTTGGTCGAGTATGTGAAAAAGTGTTGAACTATAAAATTTATACCAAATCCTTGTATTATTTTTGCTTCTCTTTTCTTTCAACCTTTTTTTCTTTTTTTTGCCTTTTTTTGCCTCTTTTTTTCTGCTTTTTTTCATTTGTTTTTTAGATAATAGAAGGATTATGGCAAGTGAAATCTTGCACTTTTCAAGACCGTTTCTAATAACTCATAAATTCAACACAAATAACATCAAGGGAAATATCGCATAAATCCTTCATTGCATACAAATAAACTACACCCAACAACAACGCCATTAGCATCCACTAACTACTCCCAACTACTAATGAGACTATACAGTCTTGGCTAAAAAGGGCAGAACATGTAATCGGCCAAGGTTCAATACTATAGGTTTACAGCAAGAAAAAGAATGGTCAAGGCTCAATGGGGGTAGCAAGGGATAAATCATAAAAAGGGATGCTATTTGGCTAATGTAGCTCGTAAATTCAAAGAATGCCTCAATCATATTACCAAAACATGCATGCCAAATGTGATCTTGAACAAGAGTCAAAGCAAGTTCTAGAGTGGCAATATGGAAGAGTCATACACATGAAAGAAACATCAGACTAAATATATTGATTAGTCCAAATCGGGCTCAAACTCTCACAGGATTTCCACCAAAGTCTCAATAAGCTCATAAAATGAGTCCATGTACAAACATTAGTGCTAAAGACTCTAGGGGGGAACATAGTTCTCAATAAAGACAAGGGTCAAAATAAGAAATATTTACAAAACCTTTAAAAATTTTTAGCATTAAAAGGGATTACAGATCAAAAGCTACTCAAGCTCATGAAAGCTATTTTGCCTAAACAAAAGCATCATTAGAGGAAATCTACATAATCCCTACNNNCAATCCTCGAAATGCAAACATTAAATGCAACACTATAATGCAAACAAAAAGAAACCTAAAACTATGTGATCTAACATGTATGCAAACTAATAACCAAAATGGAAAACATAAAGCTACCTTTCCCCCATGCTTAAATAAAGCATTATTATTCAAAGGAAATAAATAATGAGAAGGGGGAACAAAAGAAAACAATCTCACCAGGTTAGGTGCAGAGCGCACCTAAGCTAAGGCCTCCACGCAAATGGGGCAAATGGAGCATCAGCCGCTCCATCACAATGTCAAGACTAGACTCAATAAATCAGACACTGTCAATGCAAGCTGGAGCTTGTCCTCATAGCATTATCAAAGCCTATAAAAAAATACATGAATGTTTAAAGAATGTAGTCCACGTGATTTTCCTACGCAATTCCTCTAGGCACATGCAATATGGGTCAAGTGAGGCATCATACCCACTGAAGTAACCTAGGAAAAGAAAATGATCAATGTTTCCACCAAACATCTTAAACAGTTTGTCCTCATAGCCCAAATCAATATTAACATTACAAATCATAGCATTATTAATGGGTCAACAATGTCATACTCAGGGGAAGGAGAGGGTTGCAAATACATAGGTGAAACATGCGAATGATAAACGGGATTGGGGAAAACATAATCATCAAAACCAAGGTTATGAGACTCCTCACGTACAAATGCATCACGTGACCCCTCCAAAGGAGTCTCAACTAGATCATGTACCTTATCTAAAATATCTTATGACTTAAAACATGCATCAGAAAAATCAAACCTAGCATCAAACACAAAAGGCTCACTCACCTTGAGCTCCGTACGTTAAGCTAAAGGAAAGAATGAGTCATGTAAGGATAGGACAACATCAGTGTTGTCTATAGGTGATGCAAAATAAAGTTAAGTATAGCCTGCATAGTAAGGACATAAATTGATAGCATGGTTAGAAGAATTACACAAATCACACCAAAAAGGAGGATAATAAGATCTACAATAGAGTGCGCAAGAATCAGGAAATGAATATTTAGAAATAATAGTCACCTTCTAAAACTCAAATGAATCCCAAGCAATCGACTTAAGCAAATGCCATGCATTATCAACATTTCTACCATGGAGATCCTAATACTCTAAAAGAATACGGGTTTTATTATTCGCACCCTCATGAACAATCTCTAGAATTTCCCATTTTCCCACATAATAACCACATTGAGCAAGAAAAACATTTAATCACTTAAAATACCTCGAAAATAATTCATCCTCAAAATTGGGGGAAATGAAAAATGGCCACTGTTTTTTTTAATTTTCTTTTTTGTTAATTTTCAAAAATTTTTTATAGGTTTTTTTTCTTTTAAAGAAAAATAAATTGTTTAGTCAAACCTATTGAGAAAAACCAAATATTCGATGCTAGTACCCAGCAATGATGCCAAAAACTTGATGAGCCCGCAAGCGCACGGTGGCGTTGTAGCTATTCAAGGTAGATCCCACATAGACTAGGTTGATCTATTGGGCTATATCCCCTTAAGATATGCTAAGCAAATCAAAATTCAAGTGGTTTTGAATTAACAATTTCTAATATACTAATTCTAAATCAATTAAGGAAAAATATCTAGGAATTCATATAGTTATGAAAGGCTATTGGATCAAAATGATGAACATGTGCTTTTTCTAATCGGCTAATTTTGAGGAATTGTAATATTTTCTAGGAACTTGATATATTCTTTCAAAATTAAGCAAATTTGCCTAACCTAAGCAAAAGTCTTTCTTTCAAACTAGTTTGACTTAGTCCAAGTTTAACATCTTCGATCACTTACTAGCCTTCCTAATCTCTCCTTCAAGACGAAGTTATCCTAAGTCTATTTAAGCAGTCCAGCAACCAAATGTCGTCTTTTGAGTGTCCACTCGATTGTTTGAATTGTGCAAGTAAATTTTGGCCCAAAATCAACTCATAATATAAATAACTCTTGATAGAACGAAATCCAACCAATCATAAAGATAAGCACAATTGAATGAACTAAATCATTATCCAATAACAATTCGACAAACTACTAAATCCCAATACAAAATAAAATGACTCAAACATGATTAAATCAAACATCGAAAACGATAAATCTAAAGAGAAAAGAAGAGAAGAGAGAAGAGAAAGGAGATGCTCAGCAACGATCGTGCTTGAACCGTCGTGCAAACCCAGGGTGGAATCCTTGAAAATCTTCCCTTCAACTCCCTCTCTCTCTCTTTAATCTAAAATCATAATCTACTTGAAAAGAGGAAAAGAATGGAATGGGGTGGATGGCATGATTGCATTCTGCTGCAGAACGGGGCTATTTATAGGAGAGATCGATTGATCTCAGCCACGCGATGGGGGAAAACAAAGAGGCCAGCTATTACAGGCCTGCCACGGACCATGGCATCTGTCACGGGCTGACCGTGATCCGTGCTGGCTCGTCATTCTTCTGTTCTTCTTCTCTTCCATGGCATGGCAACTCAGGGGCATCTGTGGTGAATCAAAATACAGCTGTATAGAGTCAAATGCTTGGTAAAAAGGCCTAAAATTCTACAAAACACATCAAATAACCATACCCAAGCATAAATCGAGAATAAGAGTCTAAATAATAACTTAAAGCATAATATTTTCCTAAAAGCGACACAAAATAGCCCTAGAATGGTATGCATATTGAGCACTTATCAAACTCCCCCATGTTTAAACCGCTGCTTATCCTCAAGCAAACACTGAAGAAAACCGATAAGGAAAGATGCAACGGAACCACCCCTTTAAAATAGGCAAACCATAGCTTGTCACAAGCAAGAATAACGATCAACGGCAACCCCAAACAGTGCACAAACCATTTCAAAATCAGAAGGAAAAGAAGGTTTTCGAAAAAGTATAAGATCACAAGCTGAATATCAAATCTGATTGCCCCCAAAGAACTACCAAGCATGTCATGCAACCACATGAGGTTGTAGAGCTAAATGGACCGATAGAACCTCACTTTTGGAAAATGTGAATCACTCTCGCTCATGTGTTTAAAATATAACATAGGTTCACTCAAGACAACTTCTAAAGATGCAATCTATCATTTGCTTGCAAAGACTCTCAAATTCTCCACCCCTAAAATGCAATGCTTGCTAGACAATCATAAGGACGTAGATAGGGTTGTAACGGGGCTATGGGTAAGGTAAGAAGGGAATAAATGTGTTAGCATTTGTGGAGCTAAAAGCCAAAGACAATGAGTATGCATCATCTGCACCCAACTTTCACAAAAAGTACTCCTCACACCAAACACCAGTATGTCTCAAATACACAAAATAACCCCAAGTTGGTAGAGTATGTGAAAAAGTGTTAAACAATAAAATGTATACCAAATCCTTGCATTATTTCTGATTCTCTTTTCTTTCAACAATTTTTTCTTTTTTTTTTTCTTTTCTTGCTACTTCGTTTTTTTGCTTTTTCACATTAATTTTTTAGATAAGAGAAGGATTATGGCAAGAGAAATCGTATACTTTTCAACACTGTTTCGAATAACTCATAAAATGCAACCTAAATAGCACCAAGGGAAATATCGCATAAATCCCTCATTGCATACAAATACACCACACCCAACAACAACGCTATTAGCATCCACCAACTCTACGGTCTTGGCTAAAAGGGGTAGAACATGTAATCGGCCAATGTCCAATATTATAGGTTTGCATCAAGAAAAAGAAAGATGAAGGCTCAATGGGGGTGGAAAGGGATAGATCATAAAAAGCGTAGCTATTTGGCATGTAATTGGCCAATGTCCAATATTATAGATTTGCATCAAGAAAAAGAAAGGTCAAGGCTCAATAGGGGTGGAAAGGGATAGATCATAAAAAGCGTGGCTATTTGGCTAATGTAGTTCGTAAATTTAAAGAATGCCTCAATCATATTGCCAAAACATGCATGCTAAATGTGATCTTGAACGAGAATCAAAGCAAGTTCTAGAGATGCAACATGAAAAAGTCATACACATGAAAGAAACATGAGACTAAATATAATGACTAGTCCAAATCGGTCTCAATATCTCATGGGATATCTGCCAAAGTCTAAATAAGCTCATAAAATGAGTCCATATACAAACATTAGTGCTAAAGAATCTAGGGAGGAACATAGTTCTCAATCAAGACAAGAGTCAAAACAAGAATATTTACAAAACCTTTAAAAATTTTTAGCACCAAAAGAAATTACACATCGAAAGTTACTCAAGCTCATGAAACCTATTTTGCCTAAACAAAAGCATCATTTGAGGAAATCCACATCATCCCTACATGCAATCCTAGAAATGCAAACATAAAATGCAACACTATAATGCAAACAAAAAGATACCTGAAACTATATGATCTAACATATATGCAAACTAATAACCAAAATGGAAAACATGAAGCTACCCTTCCTCCATGCTTAAATAAAGCATTATTATTCAAAGGGAAGAAATGAAGAAAAGGAGGAACAAAAGAAAAAAATCTCACAAGGTTAGGTGCAGAGTGCACCTAAGCTAAGGCCTCTATCCAAATAGGGCAAATGGAGTATTAGCCATTCTGTCGTAATGTCAAGACTAGACTCATTAAATCAGACATTATCAATGCACACAAGAGCTTATCAAACTCCTAGGACAACAGTTTAGAAAATAAAAGGTAAGAGACAATAATTAAAACCACACCAAAGAGTATAAATTTCCTCTTAACCTTATCAAAGCCTATAGAAAAAACATAGGAAGGTTTAAAGAATGTGGTCCATGTGATTTTCCTATGCAATTCCTCTAGGCACAAGCAATATGGGTCAAGTGAGGCATTATACCCACTAAAGTAACCTAGGGAAAGAAAATATTCAACGTTTTCACCAAACATATTAAACATTTTGTCCTCAGCGCCCAAATCAATATTAACATTGTAAATCATAGCATTATCAACAGGTCAACAATGTCATACTCAGGGGAAGGAGAGGGTTGCAAATACATAAGTGAGACATGTGAATGATCAACGGGATTGGAAAAAACATAATCATCAAAACCAAGGCTAAGAGACTCCTCACGCACAAACGCATCACGTGACCACTCCAAAGGAGTCTCAACTGGATCATGCACCTTATCTAAAATATCTTCTGACTTAAAACATGCATCAGAAAAATCAAACCTAGCATCAAACCCAAAAGGCTTACCCACCTCGAGCCCCGTGCACTATGCTAAAGGAAAGGATAAGTCATGTTAGGATAGGACAACATCAATATTGTCTATAGGAGATGCAAAATGAGGACGAGTATTGCATACATAATAAGGACGCAAATTAGTAGCATGTTCAGAAGAATTACACAAATCATACCAAAAGAGAGCATAATAAGATCTATAATAGAATACGCAAGGATCAGGAAATGAATATTTGGAAATAATAGTCACCTTCTGAAACTCAAATAAATCCCAAGCAATCCACTTAAGCAAATACCATGCATTATCAATATTTCTACCATGGAAATCCTAATAGTCTAAAGGAATATTGGTTTTATGATTCAGACCCTTATCAACAATTTCTAAAAATTTCCATTTTCCTACATAATAACCATATTGAGCAAGAAAAATATTTAATCACTTAAAATACCTCCAAAATAATTCATCCTCTAATTGAGGGAAATGAAAAATGGCCATTGTTTTTGTTTTTCAATTTTTTTTAATTTTAAAAATTTTTTGAAAGGTCTTTTTTTCTTTCAAAGAAAAATAAATTGCTTAGTCAAACCTATTGAGAAAACCCTAATATTCAACGCTGGTCCCCAGCAATGGCGGCAAAAACTTGATAAGCCCACAAGTGCACAGTGGCGTTGAAGCTATTCAAGGTCGATCGCACAGAGACTAAGTTGATCTATTGGGCTATATCCCCTCAAGATATGCTAAGCGAATCAAAATTCAAATGGTTTCGAATTAACAATTTCTAATACACTAATTCTAAATCAATTAAGGAAAATTGTCTAGGAATTCAAAAAGGTGATTGCATCAAAATGATAAACATGTGCTTTTCTCAAATCGGCTAATCTTGAGAAATAGTAATCTTTTCTAGAAACTTGATATATTCTTTCGAAATCAACCAAATTTTCCTAAACTAAGTAAATGTCGTTCTTTCAAACTAATTTGACTTAATCCAAGTTTAACATCTTCGATTACTTTCTAGCCTTCATAGCATATAAATATCACTTTCGAGACGAAGTTATGCTAAGTCTGTTTAAGCAGTCCAACGACAAAATGTCGTCTTTGAAGTGTTCACTCGATTGTTTCAAGTATGTAAGTAAATTTTGGCCAAAAATTAATCGACAACATAAATAACACTTGATGGAACGAAATCCAACCAATCATAAAGATAAGCACAATTGAATAAACTAAAACATGATCCAATAACAATTCCACAAACAACTAAACCCCTAGACAAAAAACCACTCAATCATGATTAAATCAAACATCTAAAATGATAAATCTAAGGAGAAGAGAAAAGAAGAGCAAAGGGATGCTCAGCCAAGCTCGCACTTGAACCGTTATACAACCCCGGGGTGGAGTCCTTGCAAATCTTCCCTTCAACTCTCTCTCTCTCTCTCTCTCTCTCACACACACACACACATTTAAAATCCTAATCTACTTGAAAACATGAAAAGAATGGAATGGGATGGATGGGATGATTGCATTCTGCTGCAGAATGGGGCTATTTATAAGAGAGCT